>NMRB01001095.1:41078-59651 GCA_002633025.1 Notospermus geniculatus | reverse complement strand
CCTGACCGAAGTTCAGTCCCACATTGGTCATTCCTATTCATTTTAACCTCCTTTCAATTTTACACCTCTCAATTAAGGATTGTCAGTCTCCAAACAGAGACCTCTTAACAGAGTTCGACTGTATTTGGTGGATCGACCTTGGCATCCATCACATCTTCTGGGACATTGGTTTTAATTCAAAGACCTGTCAGGAGGATAAGATTATTGTTTGTTAAGATGATTAAAAAGTGATATCCATTAAGTCCTTGAAAATGGCTCTGTGTATGTTTATGGAAATCAGAATATAAGAATTCAAATACCGTTGTGTGAATTTTGACTTTGGTTGCTATTTGTTCATGAGTTCCATCCGCGTACAACAGATTTGTGTCATGGTGGTGATATTTGTCTGCATATTAATACCTAGTTTAGTGACGTGTGACGTCTAGGGCCGTGTGACCCCTGGTGACATCAGTTCCGTGTTTCTGCCGTCTGGTGGTTGAGCAGGAACTGAATTCGTTAGGGGAGTACAGCAATACATGTACACAAGATAGGTCTTGGAAAATTATAATATCAAAAACAATATAAAAATTTATATAGCGCTATTCAGTGTAGTTGGAATAAGCTTCAGAAGACAGGCAGAAACCTTACTACAATTTCTAAAACTGAAACATAATCCAACTTCTTATCTTCTATGATTTGATCACTCAATGAATTCAATCAGTTATTATACATATATATATATTCTCTAATATAAAACTGAAAAAAACCAGTATGACCAAAAATAGATAAGAGAGGATTTAGATCTAGGCATGCTGTCCAATTTACCGTAACATAAGGCGTTTGGAATGGAAGCCATCTAGACTAAACTACTACCGGTACCATAAAGCTCTCAGAACCTTCAGTGAAGCAGTTGGTGTTATTGCAGCCAGTGCATTGCATTGCGAAGCTCTTTATAAAGTGCTTTCCACTGTGATACAGTTTCAAAGCGCTTCATATCGTATCGCTCGTCTCCAGAGAAACCTTTCTGGGGGACTCAAGGAGCAGCCTATTCAGTGCATCACTTGGTCCTTCCTCACCAAATTTGAAGGTATCTCAATAACTAATTTCCTTCAAAATTATGATACATATAAAAAGAAAATTCAAATCAAGACACATGTATACATGTAAGAAAATGCCATTGGGCCTACCTCCTCCGGCGTCTCGACCGTTGGTGTTGTTGTTTGTTCAACTTGGACTTCCTCTTTCTCTTCTGTCACGTCTGCCGTTACGTCCTCGGGATATTCTTGCGGGGTTTCCGTCCTTTCTTGCTCGTCCATCGCCGAACACGTCCGCCGCTGCCCAAAACACAGTCAGGCATAAATGATCACGGCCTACCAAAGGCCTAGCTGTCAATAAAATCTCAATTTACACAATAGTATCAAAAGTTCTTGCGTGTATGTCTTCAAAGGATTCCATTTCATTCTAAGTTGTTTTGAAAATCGTGTGCATTAATGAAGGATTGCATGTGCAATGTTTGGTCTTTGCAGTATGAATATGCTTTTATGGTCTTCTATTTCTCCCCAAAACCAACTTTACTCTATTTCATCCCAACTTGATCTTAAAACACTGAGCATCTCCAAAGGAGTTCCTGTATATTCTCATATCATGTAATGCAAAATACATTTTGATATGTTTCATGCCGCTAGACAGAATAATGTACAGAAACATGTACAGCAATGTACAGGAGCGTCTTTCATAATGAAGTGGACAGTATACCTCCTTGATTTCACCTTAACTTGATTACATAGTGCCATAGCTGTTACCAGAGAAACGTATGACCAGTTTGATCACATCCATGGTGAAAAACATGAAGACTGTCTTGTTTGCATGTTTGTCTATGGTTTCTATTGAAATATCCTAGGCCTGATTGCTCTAAGCTTTGCCTGTTTACGCACCTACTCCTAAGTAAACAGTGTACATTACTCTCACCATTTCCAGTCAAACAACTCTCTCTGCATAACTGATGATCGCCACGTCTGGATGAGTGACATCGTACAAAGCTGGCAAAGTCTGCAGCAGTGAATATACCTAAGCTCTACCACGACCCCATTCGGATTACCCGAGCGAGGGGGGGGGGGTACACAACTGTGTTGGGAGTTTAGCCACGCATGGTTTGTGGGCAAAACAACAGGAATGAACAGTTCATCAAGTGTCAGAATTTGACAATTTATTCGAGAATCATCTTGTTCAAGTTGCATTCCCTCAGTTGAGCCATCGTGAGAATCTCAGGTCATTTACGGTCGTACCCTCCCTCGATGAACCAAGCGCAAGAAGGGGAGCGGTTGTGAAGACCCTGGGTGCGAGGATGCAGTTAAGGTAGATTCGTTGAAACTGACACATGATGGGTGAAGGGGCGGAGCTTCTTGTACGACTGTATTCAGCGAGAGTCGGGTTGAAGCAGAAATGTATAAAATATCTATCGTAAAAATGAACTCAACCTAAGCATAGATCCAGGACGTCTTCATCATGCCAGTGCCCTTAACTGACAGGAAGGACAAATCCATAGTGTGTGGAATTTATTCATATTTCATCCAAATACAGAGGCCTGGTATCATAATATATACATAATGGCTCATGCATTGTGAAAGAAATTCAGTGAAATGCATTATAATTCTTGCTTAGAGGCTTGAGTGATATTTACTTGGTTTTTCTCAATGTGGTGTACAATTAGGCCTGGGGAAAAGTTTCTCCTTTTCGTTGCAAGGTGAATTGATCACCTTGTCCCAGAAATCATGATCACTCTATGTACCTATGTCCCAGTAAAATTGGTTCTGGTCTGTCTTTTCAGTATTCTATCAATGCATTAGAAGCAACTGTCGGCCAACAGATCCTGGGTGTAAAATACAAAGACGTAAAATTGGGAGAAGGGTCACAGTCATGGATGACGCCTCGTCAGAAGATGCTGTACGCTGTGCTGGTTGTTGGCGGGAACTGGCTGAACGAAAGGTCACATGAGCTCAAAAAAGTAACAAGTGGTTTGCCATTTGCATCTGTGGTAAGTCAGATACCGGTACATGCTCAGCGGTAGATTTCTGAAGGTTTTTGTGGGCCTAAATGAGCTTAAGACTTCGATGAATGAGTTTATTCATGTTACCTATCTTTCAGATTGCTAAATTTCTGCCTTATGCCAAAGAGGGATGGAAGGTGGCGTCCCTGATAAACTTTCTAGTCTTTTTGTTCAATGGACGATACCAGTTGCTCATCGAGAGAATCCTCGGCATCCGGGCGGTGTTCCCTCGCACACAGTATGTCCGCCAGGTTGGTCAGATTTCTGAAATTATTCCTTGTAGAGGGGAAATAGTGTTTATGTGAGAGACTGATGGCACAAATACAACTTGAGACTGCTGCTTTTTATCACGTCTGATGATTCATAAGACAAAGAAAAGCAAGACCTTGAAAAACATGTGTAAAATGTAACAAACCTACAAACAACAAGGCCTTTGTAGCTACAGGTCACTTTCTGGAGTTTCACGTCGATGACCATCAGTAGGGAACCATATGGATCCGTCAGTCTGAAAGGCAGACTTTTTTTTGAACTCTCTCTTGCTTTCCTTTTCAGGTTGGGTTCGACTACGTCTCACGAGAACTGCTTTGGCACGGCTTTGCTGTAAGTTGCCAATTCCAGTTATGGTAATTCATCTGTACAACGGTCAGGATAAATATAGCATGGCTAGGCCTCACTCTTCCTGCATAGTGGTGCCATCTGTCTGTTTTAAGGCGAAACCCCACCTCAGGCCAACAGTCTGTGTGGGCAGCTGTTGGCCACTTGTGCCATTCAGATAGGGCCAAGTTCGATAAGCAAGGAGACCTAAATTTTACCTTCATTCCCAAATTTCAATTTGCTAATGTATATCTCTTTATTTTATTTTTCAGGAATTTCTCTTTTTCATTCTTCCACTCGTCAACTTCCGTCAAATCAAACGTTTCCTATCACAATCATTCCTGCCGAAGTCTCCAGTGACACCTAGTGGTCAGCGTAATTATCAAGAATGTGCCATTTGTGGAGAATGGCCTACAAATCCTCATCAAATTGGATGTTCTCATGTATTCTGTTACTACTGCATTACAGTAAGTCATCTTGGACAATTCCATGAAAATTAAACATTCCACATCAAAAATGGAAATTTGTTTCGAATTGCTAATGGTGTTTTCTTATAAAATTGATTGGAACTTTGAAATTTTGTGGAAATATCATTGGAACCACTGTTCATTCCTTAAAAAGTAATGGGAACTCTGAAATTTTCTCAAAATCTCATTGGAACTGCATTTCTTTCCATAGAAAATTGGTTGGCAGTTTAAATTTTCTGGAAATGTCATTGGAACTGCAGTTCTTTCCTTAGAAAAGTGGAACTCAGGGTCTTCCTTGAAAAATAATTGCAACTCCTGATCCAGTTTGGGACTCCTAATTCATTTGGAACAGTTGATCTCACCTATGCTTTCTCCTTTTGTTTTTCAGAGTAATACCTTGGCAGATGCTGGTTTCTCCTGCCCAGGATGCAATCGGCGAGTAGAGAGTATGGACAATATAAAACCTGTGCGTTTACAAGTGGGTCCAGCGAGATATAGCAGAATTCGAAGTGACAATAACATTCAGGGTTGGTGCAAGCCACCAGTTGCAAGTTCAACCCCTGGCCTTGGGTGATGGGTGACCTGCATGCTGTGACCATGGGTCTTGGCTGCCGTCGGGAAGTCAGTTATCGTTTATTTTGTAAATTTTTAGAATCCTATGTTATAAGTACTTGAATGATGCCAAATAAAGTACATGTACAACTTTTCTTATCTTGTTGTCATTCTTGAATTTGTGTGCTACCAGATGTCGAAGTGAGGTGATCTCACAGACATGAATTTGTGTGCTACCAAATGCAGAAGTGAGGTGATCTCACAGACATGAATTTGTGTGCTACCAGATATAGAAGTGGGTGATCTCACAGACATGATTTTGTGTGCTACCAAATGTAGAAATGAGGCGCTCTCAAAGAAATGAATTTGTGTGCTACCAAATGCAGAAGTGTGGCGATCTCAAAGACATGAATTTGTGTGCTACCAAATGCAGAAGTGTGGCGATCTCAAAGACATGAATTTGTGTGCTACCAAGTGTAGAAGTGAGAGTGATATCACAGACATGAATTTGTGTGCTACCATGAGATGCGGAAGTGAGGTGATCTCAGACACATGAATTTGTGTGCTACCAGATAAGAAGTGAGATGATCTCACAGGCATGAATTTGTGTGCTACCAAATGTAGAAGTGAGGCGCTCTCAAAGAAATGAATTTGTGTGCTACCAAATGCAGAAGTGAGGTGATCTCTACCAGAGGTGGGCGTGCTACCAGATTCAGGAGTGAATGTCAATGATATGATTACGTTGTGGTGATGTGTGCTACCATCAACCACTCCTCATACATTTCTATCTGGGTAGTTCTACCACTCCTGTGTTCATATTAACCAGCAGCACTGTTAATTAGCAAATGATGGTTTTTAGATCATTAATAGCTGCTGTTTTCCTCATTCCATTATTGCCTGATGTTCTGGGTCAATTATGGACAAAATATCAGAAAAAAACAGCTATTTATCAATCCAACAATAAAAGTGAGAGGACGAATGCAGAAAGTTCAACTCGGTCCCAGTATCTTTGTTTCTATGCAAGTGTAGAGGTTTACATGCAGTGAAATGTACTTGGGACAAGGTTGAATGTTGCTGTTTAGATTTGGCTCTGATACACGTGACCCTGCCAAGCTGAAGGACACATCAATATGTCACAGTGTCACTTTGCAATCAGATGTTTTGTAAATCGGGAGGAAAAGGGACGGACAGGATTTCGTGGGTTGTGGACCAACTGAAAGTCGGGTGTCTCCGATCCTGCTGTACCAGAAACATATTTCCAGTTAGAAATTCTGCAGAGCGGCTTTGAGCGGACTTGGGTGAAAGAGACTCCATATCAGTGACAGTTGTCGAAGAACTGTTTAGGCGGCTTCAAGATTCATCAGTGAAAGTTGTCGAAAAACTTAAAAGGTTCCTCCCCATTAGTTTCGTCTGGTGTAACCGCAGTATGTCCGCTGTCAGAGCGTAGTAGGGATCTTGATACTTGACATTTCCTTAGTGGTAACTTGGAACCACATCCTTCGTCCAGGAAATTATAAATGACACAAGGAAAAATGTTGAAGTGTTCCGTGATTGTTCTGTTCCTGGTAGCCACACTGGGTAAGTACCGAGATTTTCGTCATGTGTATTGGTGTGATAAGAGAGATTGAGGGACTCTAAAAGATATGAATATCCACGTGATTGTGGATGAATGGCTCCGCTATTGCATTGTATTGGGCCGTAGTGACACCTACTGGTCAGCTCACTGACAGCTCCTGTACCCTCTGACAACATGCAGCCGCGTCATGTGAAATGAGAGGTCGGTCAGCATGTTTGTCTGTGGGTGTTCTTCCTGGTAACTGGTGTCGGCGTCAAGAACCGTGGCGGGGGCTCTATTACACTAGTCCCCAGTGGCCTCGAGCTTAATACTAGTTATACGCTCTCAACCACTGGCACAGATGGGGCCAAATCATGTTTCTGAACACTAGACATGCTAGATGGCGCAAAATGTCATCAACTAATCAGCGACCAGTATTTCACGCAACTAGGGGAAAACATGAAACATTTTCCTAATTGGCCGCTTTGGTCATGTGACAAGTATCGTGGCATAGATGTGTATATTCCGGACTTTTCGTGTTATTTTGCACCACTTTTTGGAATACATTCACTGCGAAATGAAAAGTTAACATACTCAACGTCACATACGACCCGATGTTGGACAATACAGCGGTGTAAGTACTTCGCCTTCAGCACTCTTTGGATTGCCGTGATTGCGTCCATAGAAACAACACCGCCTAAGGTTGTTTGAAAGGTGATCGGTCATTGGCTGGTTGATCCCGCGCTTTCGTCAACAACTGGTAGTGACATCTAGTGTTCAGAAACGAACTTTGGCAGCAAATGTTTCAGTGGTTGAGGGTAACAACTTCGAGCGGAGGCCGAGACCACTGAATTATTGAGTGTAGGGCTCTATGGGTGATTCGGCAAGTTTGCGCCGTGTGTCGCGGTCAAAGAAGACCACATCTTACGTTTTATATAGACGTTGAAAATGTTGGGCCTACTTCTGGGTTGACGGATGAGAGGTTACACAATAGGGAGGTTTCGCAAGCGCCCGGATAGGCCCTACGACGACGTTTATCTATTGTGTGGGTATACCCAAACAATAGATAAACGTTGTCGTATGGCCTAACCGGGCGCTAGCGAAACCTCCCTACTGTCCCGACTCCGACTCCCACTACGGGTCAAACGCGTAGCCGTTTCGGAACTCCTGACGACAGAAAGTCTTACATGATGTACATGTACATGTACTTCAACATTTTGCAAAGACACGTGCTTCCGTGGCGGCGTTCTAGCGTCTAAATTTTCGCAAGGATACGTTTACAGATAAATTCGTGGCTGGTAAAGGACATGGGGTTAAATATTTTTTTCAGCGAGTGCAAAATATCTTTTTACTAACTAGGGCCGCTATTTTAATTGACTTATGAACTCGGGCGTCCGACTTAAAGGTGCTCTAGTTCGAATTGTAAACATTACGGTTTGCCACCTATTGTCAACTTCTGGTACTACCAAATCAGATAAAATCGAATTAAATCTCGCCTTTCACAACTTTTTGTTTGTTTTTGAGCGTAAAATCATAAATATAGTTCAGTTACAAGAATATTTATCAAGATAGATATAAAAAATAGATAACATTAATGTTTTGGTATACATGGTGCTGCCACCTGTCCGAGGAAAAATAACTATTATAAACAACCATGTAAATAAACAAAATGTTTGCAATTTACAATACTGTTTACAAAAATGTTTACAATTCGAACTAGAGCACCTTTAATACATGTATACATTGTATGATGGACTTACGCAAAATATTTTTTCTTATCTCTAGCGCCCGACATAACAAATGAACCCAGGCAAAATGGGTTTTATGTCAGGCTACTGACTTACTAACTCGGTTGCCCGACGACTTACGAAACCGACGCTAAACGCACGAGGCAATATGGGCGGTTATTACCGCGAAAAGAAGGTAGAGGAAACGGCGACAAAGATGGGCGACAGCTTTTATCTCACAGCCCCATAGCGGCTGGAGGAGTATTGTCATCACGTGCAGTTTTCATGAACTCACCTGGATATGTGTATCTGTGGAGGTCACACTTAATAATCGTTCTCCTACAGTTGTCAATGACTTAAAGCAAATGGCTCGCGGGGTTTGTTGACATGTCCTCAAATGAAGCGCCGTTTTGAGAAAAAGGCGAAAGAAGGATTTTAGTTTAATGGGAAATGCATTAGACAGCCAAACTTCGGAGGCGTATTCTGCAAAATCTGCCGCTTCGAAATCAATGTGAATAGTACAAAATGTACATCTTGACCGACTGAATTTGAAAATGTCATTAACCCATTTTAACAAATTTTTAATGGAACTTCATCCCCAGGTGCACGTTCGCATATTTGCACAGGTTTTGCCTATGACTGGAGCACGGCTTTGCCTGGAGACTAAGTTCACTCTCTATGGGAGGTACCACCAAAAATCAAAACAAACCCCGCGAGCCATTCGCTTTAACTTCCCATGCAAAAATATCCCGGCCACACAACTCTTCTCAAAACAGTCGGCAGCTTAAAAAGTACAAACGCAGACGATACTACGGTCGGGTTGTTTTTCATCCACCGGATATACTTTGAATATTGTACATTACTTCAAGGCTGAGGGGTAAGAGGACAGTTATTGAAGGCGACCGAACAGCAGGGTTCATAAGTATGTAGGGCCTACATGTTTGGCTCTCAATGATAAAAATGGTATCATTTATTGCAGCTTTTTGCAGAAACATACTTCCCTGGCATCCTGCCGAAATTTTCGCAAGGAAAATATGTACAGATATGAGTTCAATGCATAGTTGCAGATCGCAAGGATAATTGTGATCGTCACACTTAATCGGTGTGCTGCAATTGTTAGTGGCGTAACTTCCCACGCGAAGGCGTTCCACAGTGCATTCCACACAATTCTTCTCAAGGCACTCGGCAGCTTAAAAACAACAAACGCAGACGATACTATGATTAACATCGGAATAATTTCACTGTCTGATTGGTTCTTCTGAGACGTCAAATCTTGCCGGCGCCGCCTGCCGACTTTTAAAACAAGCATAATCCCGCAGTTACTAATAGTGATAACGACGACAGGCAAGTAGAAATCACATGCAGACATTAAATTGTCATAGGAGGTAGACAGGTCGCCATTAAAATGAAACGGACAGAGCCACCCCTGATATTTTTGCCGCCGCTCCCGAAAAAAGTTCAAAGGGAGCAAAATGATGGCGAGAATTACGAAGACACTGATTACGACACGCTTGGCCTTGTCAATGCCCCACCATGTTTTTGCCTTCAACGGAAACATCAAGGCGGTAAAACGTTCGACGGTCATAACTTGAAGCATTGATGCAGACACTAAGGTACTGTAGTACAGCCAAAATAAGTATTGGCAGCAAATCCACTTAAAACTGTCCGACTTTCTGAGGTCGTGAATTTTGGTGGAGATTATGGTCCGCTGTAGCTGCGCCAGTATAAGATACATAGAATCTGAAACAGCCATCCCCTTCATGTACAAACACGTGGACTGACATCTGTATTTCGGTAGAGAGAGAATTTTGAGCGATAAAATATTCCCAACGACACCAAGAAGAATGAGGGCTGGTTGACCGTAAGCTTCAACGATAGCGCTAATTGAAATCATAATATGGACACCATCGTAGGCACCTGTTGATTGTGACAAGTTCGTCATAACGTTGATCAGCAGAAAGGCAAATACATGTAACACAATGACAGTATACCATTAGCGGTGTAAAGTCGCCTATGATGGTAATCCGTTATACGATTCGTAATTTCAAAGCTGTGTGTGTATTTCAAACGCTGATGTTGTAGTAAATATCAGGTAACATTACATTTCAAGGCTCTTTGTTACAACATCGATAGTGTCAGTAGCCGTGTTTACACCTGAGGAAATTGCCGGACCTGACCCGGCTCTGACCCGCCTTTTTTGCGTTTACACCTATGAAAATCGGATCCGGATTAAAAATTGCCGGACTAATTTAGCCCGCTTTCGCTCGGCGGGTCTGATCCGGATTATACTTTAGCCCGGCAATTTCAAAGGTGTGGACAGAAAAATGCCGGGCTAAAACGTTTACTGAGCCCACCGACAGGTGTCGGTCTGCTAAAATTGAATGGGTGGTGTGTCTATAAATAGCATGGCCAGCGTTCAATATCGTAAGACGAATAATAGGTGTGGACAGAAAATTCAATGGATCCGGGTTAAATTCGAACCCGGGGCTGGAAAAATTGCATAGGTGTAAACACGGCTAGTATTTAGAACAGAAATGAAAAGCCTACTGACCATAAAACTTAGTGTAATCAAGTACATAAAAGAATCGTGTAATATTACAAGCTGCCCGTGACCCATTTAATACTGCAGGGATTACCAAAGAACGTGCTGAAGCTAAGTGCACCATTTTCGACTAAACCTTATTTTGTGGTTATAGCCTACAGCTGTGTTTACACCTAAGCAATTTGTCCAGGCCCGGGTTAGAATTTAATCCGGATCCATTGAATTTTCTGTCCACACCTATTATTCGTCTTACGATATTGAACGCTGGCCATGCTATTTTTTAGCAGACCGACACCTGTCGGTGGGCTCAGTAAACGTTTTAGCCCGGCATTTTTCTGTCCACACCTATGAAACTGCCGGGCTAAAGTATAACCCGGATCAGACCCGCCGAGTGAAAGCGGACTAAATTAGTCCGGCAATTTTTAACCCGGATCCGATTTTCATAGGTGTAAACGCAAAAATGGAGGGTCAGAGCCGGGTCAGGCCCGTCAATTTCTTCAGGTGTAAACACAGCTTACATCAGGGAAACTTTTGATTTTCTTAGGTAAAAAACCTCGTGTCGCTCATCGAGTGTTGCCACGACCCTTACAAATGAGAAACAATTTCGCACTGGAGCCTCTCCTCCAGCAAACCACGCTGTTATATGTACTGGAGAACTCCGGCACTCCCGGCGCGGATGAACACAGCCACTTCAATAAAATCCTCCAGCAGTTTTAAACCGCTACCCACTACGTTACCCACGCTCTGAAGCTGCTTCAGTCAGTGCCATCCTCATCGTAGGTAGGTTCTAAACCTTGGAACGATGAAACCATCGTCGAATCCCCGCTGTGGATCTGTATGAATATACAGTGTACATTTGGTACACGTGTCTTAGCCAATCAGAAAGTGTGTTACGGCGGCGTCGGTTAAATCTGAGATGATGGCTTGTGATTGGATCACTCTTCAAAGAGCGCCGTCTATTGATTATCCTTCAGTTTTGGCGCAAATTATGCCAGGGTTTAGTGGGTCTATACCTATGGCCAACTGAACACTGGGACGAGTGTACCACTTCCGGTGTGGATGAAAACACGAGTCTACCCAAATACTGACCTATGCAGGGTCGTAGCTAGCTTTTATGGCCGGGGGGGGGGGCGGCAAAGTAGATTGAGTCTGGACACATATAATGCTGGAGGCCGAAGATCGCCGTTACAGGCACCGAAGGGTCTGGCAGTCCTCCCCGCAGAAAAAAATGAAAGATCCAGGTCCTCCCCACATCTGACAGATGGGCTCAAAATATTGTCCATTTTAGCTACGCCCCTGCGATGAAGTAGGTCAAGGGCGTGGTTTTCACGAAATATGACCTCCACGATCTTATCATCAGACAAAACGAAACACACTGACCTCTGACCCAAATCTGCGTCTAAACATGTGCAGATTTTAGACAGAGGATGTCTGTGTCGAGTCAGACAGCCTTTTCGTCCTGTTCGTAACTGTCGAATTTACCTTAATACTGCTGAATTAATTATTCAGGAATATTCAAACTGGGAATCATTTCAAACACATTCGTGATGTCTTATTTAATTACGGTAAACGCACTCGATGTATACGTTTGAAGTGTTGGCGCTGCAGTGTGGCCAATGAAAGAAACAAGTGTGAAAGGAAAGAATGTCCCCAGGAAAAACCGTCCCAGGAACAAAAGATCATTCTAATCTCTGGTGATTGGTTTCTATACCCATGCACCTTAATCCGTCATTGAACAATAGAAGCGGACACGTTTTACAGGGGGACGTTCTTTACTGTTACACCGGCAGCGTCAATACCCTCTGACTTAACATGCAGCCGCGTCATGTGAAATGAGAGATCGATCAGCATGTTTGTCTGTGGGTGTTCTTCCTGGTAACCGGTGTCGGCGTCAGAGTAACCGTGAGGGGGGCTGTATGGGTGGTTCGGCAAGTTTGCGCCGTGTGTCGCGGTCAAAGAAGACCACATCTTACGTTTATTTTGAATATTGTACATTACTTCAAGGTTGAGGGGTAAGAGGCCAGTTATTGAAGGCAACCGAACAGCAGGGTTCATAAGTATGTACATGTTTGGCTCTCACTGATCAGCGGATAACAAATTGGTGTTATTTATTGCAGCTTTTTGCAGAAACATACTTCCCTGGCATCCTGCCGAAATTTTCGCAAGGATAATATGTATAGATATGAGTTCAATGCATAGTTGCAGATCGAAAAGATATTCGTGATGGTCACACTTAATCGCTGTGCTGCAATTGTTAGTGGCGTAACTTCCCATGCGAAGAAGTTCCAGAGTGCATTCCAAACAACCTTCCTGAACGCAGTCGGAAGTTTAAAAGCAACAAATGCAGACGACACTATGATTAACATCGGAATGATTTCACTGTCTGATTGGTTCTTCTGAGATGTCAAATCTCGCCGGCGCCGCCTACCGACTTTTAAAACAAGTATAATCCCAGAGTTACTAATAGTGAGAACTATGAAAGGCAAGTAGAAATCAGATGCAGATATAAAATTGTCGAAGAAGGTAGACAGGTCGCCATAAAAATGATACGGACAGAGCCACCCTTGATATTTTTGCTGCCACTCTCGGAAAAAGTTTAGAGGGAGCAAAATCATGGCAAGAATTACGTAGAGACTGATTACGACACGCTTGGCCTTGTCAACGCCCCACCACGTTTTTGCCTTCAACGGAAACAGCAAGGCAGTAAAACGTTCCACGGTCATAACTTGAAGCATTGATGCAGACAGTAAAAGGCTGTAGTAGAGCCAAAACAAGTATTGGCAGCAAATCCACTTGAAACTGTCCAACGTTCGGAGGTCGTTAATTCGGATGGAGATGATGGTCCGCTGTAGCGTGGCCATGACAAGAAACATAGAATCTGAAACGACCATCCCCTTCATGTACACACACGCGGACTGATATTTGTATCTCGGTAGAGAGAGAATTTTCAGTGACAAGATATTCCCCACGACGCCAAGGAGAACGAGTGTTGGTTGAACGTAAGCATCAACGATAGCGCTAAGTGAAATCATAATATGGACCCCATCGTAGGCACCTGTTGACTGTGAAAAATTTACCATAACTTGATCGGCAGTAGGGCAAAGTAAAGTACATGTACACAACACAATGACAGTGTTTAGATTCCTGTATGCAGTGGTCCCAAATGAATGATAATGAACATATATATTTTACTACATTGTATTTTTTGCGCCTATTTAATTGCCTCAATATGCGGTGTGACAACTTCCAGTGTTTCTGTTTGTCAATGTTTCCCCTTAGTGTTTTGGAAACGCTGGCAGATAGATCGAGACATTTCTCTGTGTGTCCCCTTTTGTCAAGTTGCAAATTATTCCGTTTGTCAGACAATCTAGGATATCACACAGAGATGGGGACATTCAAAAACGTTGCATGGGTCCAAATCAAAATTAATGATGCCGATAGCAACGTTACGATGTTACAGAGAAAACAATGAAAAAAAACAGTTGTGTCAAAATCACCGAAATACGGTGCACGTCCGTTGATTTCGTTCCAAATACCATTTGCCTTGTAAACCCTTCACTTTCCCGACGAGGTGTCCACACTGAAACGACCCATACGTCGAATTTGTCGTCTTCGTTATCGCTCGCGTCGGTTTAAACGTTGGTAAAACAAACTATACATGTAGATCCTTTTGTTTCTTTATTGCCATTAGAAACCCCCGATTGAAACGGTCTTCCGTGATGAAATAACAGAACACCCTTTCTAATGCAACTGTCAATGGTGATATCTGCATGTATATCACTCAGTAGTCACGATTGGTATAAAATGCAGGTTGCAGGTTGGCCTCCAGTCAAGTAGGGAGTTTTCGCAAAGCCCCCGAAACGGCAACGCGAACGCCAAACCCTTTGTCCTATGCCACGAAGAGAGCACCGAGCAAAAGGATAGACGTTCGCGTTGGCTTTTTCGGGGGCTTTGCGAAAACTCTATAGTATTGGCAATAGGCCTACATTTACATTTGCCTTCACCATGATTGTACACTAATGCTGATGTCAGGTCGACCTTGCGACGGCACAAAACAGGCGGCGACTGACTTTTCCTGACCACTTTGCGACTGAAGCGGGGAGTCCAGCTGTGACTTTCAACCTGGTTTTGTTTTGTGACTTGCTTTTCAACTGGGTTGTGTTGCAACTGGTCACTCGATCCGCCTAAGGGCTGGTTCATACTCCGTCCGGATTTTACGCCGAATATGATCAATTCAATGTGTGTGCACATTCACGCCTTGGAAACCTGCGATCAGTTTCATGCGCTTGACGGTCCGCTAGCAAGTATGAACCAGCCCTTAGTGGACTAGTACGTGATTTCCACCAATGGCGAAGATGTGATCAATTTCAGGTCGCCGACCGGTGTATCAGTTCCTTGCACGTAGCAGGTTGTAAAGTAGTCGCAGTGAGCTTTCGCAAGCGCCCGGTTAGGCCATACGACAACGTTTATCTATTGTGTTTATCTATTGTGTGGGTATACCCACACAATAGATAAACGTCGTCGTAGGGCCTAACCGGGCGCTTGCGAAAGCTCACTAATAAGCAGTGGATTCCTAGCTTTAGGCACGACAACGTGGAACAAATCAGTCGACGATTTGGCGTGACATGACCGCAGTTGCGTCGTAACTGCGACTATTGGCATCAGTCGCCTATCAAAAAGAACACAAATCGCAAGAGTTGAACATTATACTCTAGATTCGTTCTTCTAATGCTACTTTACTGAACACCCATATGACCGCCTACCCTATTGAATATGCATGGCAAAATAAAGAGCTGTTCAATGTGACTGACAGGCGAGGAGGGAAAGGGCTATTGAAGACTGATTTATCCGACCACAGATTATTGACATCGTTATCTTCATGAGGGAATAGTGATTGTAACAGAAACTCTTTTAATAGTGCCTGCCAACAAAGCAGTCTTTCGCGGCCCAGTGCAAGTAACGCAAGACTCACTCATTGGTCAGTTATGTCGAATAGAATCAATAAATTCTTTGTGTGGTCTATATTGTGGGCTAGGCCTAAACCTACATGTAACCTTAGAAGAACGAATCTATAGAGTACATGTATTCAACTTCTGTGTCATCCCGACGGCCTAAAATCCATTCGCAGTCGACCTGACACGAATTACGAATCTCTGCGCACAAATGCCGCCTGTTCCACGATGAGCACACAAAAATTTCACTCCTGCGACCTGACCATGATTTCATCACTTGATGCCGACTGTTCCGTCGCAGCGCAGGCAATCGTAGTCCGACCTGACATCAGCATAACACTGACCCTTACCATTTTTCTGCAACCTGCACTTTATCAGTCATGCGAGTATTAAATGGAACCGATGCTGTCGATACCGTTCATTCTACCTGGAGGAATGAAATGGCCAGGGCCATTGTGCTCACCTCTGTGGCAGAGTATGAAGTGTGAGTAGCCTGGTGATACACTGAATGGTGAAGGATTAGTGCAGAAAAATCATAACATGAGATGTGGCGAAAGTCAAATTTTCAAGNACCTGACATCAGCATAACACTGACCCTTACCATTTTTCTGCAACCTGCACTTTATCAGTCATGCGAGTATTAAATGGAACCGATGCTGTCGATACCGTTCATTCTACCTGGAGGAAAAAACTAATCGGGGATAATGGAAATGCGTTATACGAACCCTGACTTCAAAGCCTTGATTGTATTTCAAAAGCTGATAAAAATCCCAATGTAGATATCAGATGATATTAAATGCAGTTTAAGGCGTACGTTCGTTGTTACAACATTGACAATGATTGATATGGTATATACATGTAATTAAAATCCCAGGAACGAACGAGTAATATTTGACGGAACGGAACGGAAATGAAAAGCCGGACTGACACTACGACGGAAAGAAAAACAGAACGAAAATAATTCTATCATTTAGTTCAGTCAATCTTAACCAAGATAAGGCGTAACTCCACCAAATTGGTCACTTGTATGTGATTGTGGAAGGGTTTGACTCTATCATGTACGAAAAAAAATTAGTAAAATCTGGTTACCTCAAATGACGAGCGTTGGTCGGCTGGTCTCTGGGCGGGCCTATTGACAATGTGCATATTTACTACCAGAAAATGGCGCATACTGGGCCCATATTCATAAAACCTTGTTAGCTTAGTTGGCTGCTAGTTGTGTACATTGGCCTGTACAAACTAGTCACTTTAGCAGGCAACTAGGCCTAGCAAGGTTTTATGAATATGGGCGCTGGTCGCTAATGGCACGAGAATACAGTACATGTACATGTATATGGAATTCTACTGCTTACTTTTTTCATATGCTGCTTACTTTTTTCTCGTCGGATTTTGGCCCTAACATAATGTATTACCAATAGGTGAAGCACAGCCCTATGCTATTAGTTAGGGTGAAAAAACCACTGGGCATAGTTTTGATTAAGGGTGTACAGTAAAATTTTAAAACATTTTATTTGTTTGTTCATGTCCTCTAATACTTTTCTTCGTTTCCAAACATTGCCTTTATATCCACAATCCAGAGGAATCGGAAAAGAAATGACCTGTTTGCAACGATAACATTGCTGAACGTCAGATGAGCATTGTGTTGTTTTTGTATGCACAAATTATTTTAACTGGTGTTTGAACTAAACCATTAATTTCAGCAAGAAGCGATTACCAGAATTAAAAGTCGGTCTCACCAGTTTACAGTAGCTATAAAATGGTGACCGACTTTCAACTCTGGATCCAAAAGAGCCTTATACCTGAGACCTGCAAATGTCAATAGGAGCTGTCAGCGAGTTGACCACTAGGTGTCACTAGGGCCCAATTCAATGCATCTAGCGGACCCAGTCATTATCGATCGAGCAGCAATCACGTAGATTTTCCACCTGTACATTGGTCCGCTAAGACTTTGCTGCCATCTGTTGGCAATATGCCCGGCTGACTGCTTCTATTGGTGGGCGCCATATCTCGATGTGACTCCTTTGACAGACTCGGAGTGAATGCAGTGGCGCCACCAAATAGGCTGGTAGTCTATCATTTTCTGAACGGACAAAAAGTTGCTTTTTGTCGTTTGTATTTCTCTTGACCTTCACCATGGCGTGGTGGTATTTTTCATCGCTGGAATCTTCAGCATTTGTTCGTGCAGTTCAGGTTTTGTTCATGCTGAACTGCATGAACGATAACTGGAGTTTCAAGCTTTGGATCATAGCGTGTGATCGGCGTGTCCATTTTGACTCGAAAAGCGTGGTTACAGCATCGATAGGGTCAGTCGTTAAAACAGTCATGCTACAACTTTGCGGTTCCACTACAAAAAAGCCGGTATTTGTCCGTTCTTATTCTCCTTCCATTACAGAATTTCCGTGTTTATTAAGTCCGGTTCTATTAAGTGCGGATCTATTAAGCTGGGATGGCATAGCCGATCATACTCCGCATCTAAATTAGATGCGGATCCAAAATGGTGTTTCTCTAGTGGAATGGCAATAAGTCCGGATCTATTTGTAGTACTATGTTCGGCTACAGGTGGCCTAAGATCGCTTGCGACATTGCGCATGCTCGAAAGTACCAGAACAATACGCGGTTCATTCCACGTATCGCCATCTGTAGCCGAACTTACTAACCTCAAATCCAGTAGTGGAAGCGCACGCTGTGAAATATCCGGTCTTATTTTAGATGCGGTACTATTAAGACCGGATCTAAAACCTGTAATGGAAGCGCAGCTTATTTGACGGAACGGAACAGAAATGAATTTGAATTTGATAACTTTATTGAGCACCATAAATATATACGTACAGTTATAAAACGATACATTAAACAAGTGCCCAAAAGGGATTACCCAAGGGGGGTCAGGTGACCCATAAAAGGGATCCCAAAATGAGAGATTAAAAATGAAAAGGCATACTTACCCTAAAACATCTTTGAGTAAAATGCTAAGTGCACCATTCCCGAAGAAATATAGGGCCGTATTCAAAAAGGATGATCATCGCGCAATTAAGACTTATACGTGTATAACTTCACTAAATGCACTCACTTCCACCATGCATTTGACGAAGTTACACGCGTACAAGTCTTTATAAACACCGTTTTTGAATACAGCCCATAATTTTTTGGTTGCATACGATT
>NMRB01001095.1:4025-25520 GCA_002633025.1 Notospermus geniculatus | reverse complement strand
AGCCGTGTTTACACCTATGCAATTTTTCCAGGCCCGGGTTCGAATTTAACCCGGATCCATTGAATTTTCTGTCCACACCTATTATTCGTCTTACGATATTGA
The DNA here is from genome assembly GCA_002633025.1 of Notospermus geniculatus. Taxonomy (NCBI): domain Eukaryota; kingdom Metazoa; phylum Nemertea; class Pilidiophora; order Heteronemertea; family Lineidae; genus Notospermus; species Notospermus geniculatus. The sequence goes on along the minus strand of NMRB01001095.1, from coordinate 25,418 downwards.
ACGCTGGCCATGCTATTTATAGACACACCACCCATTCAATTTTAGCACACCGACACCTGTCGGTGGGCTCAGTAAACGTTTTAGCCCGGCATTTTTCTGTCCACACCTATGAAATTGCCGGGCTAAAGTATAATCCGGATCAGACCCGCCGAGCGAAAGCGGGCTAAATTAGTCCGGCAATTTTTAATCCGGATCCGATTTTCATAGGTGTAAACGCAAAAAAGGCGGGTCAGAGCCGGGTCAGGTCCGGCAATTTCCTCAGGTGTAAACACGGCTACAGAGAAACAGCGAGTCCGTTTCCCAGTGTGCTGCGAACAATGAGAATCACACAGAAATGGCCACACTGAAAAACGCTGCACTTGGACGACAGATTCGACGTATGAGTCGTTCCAAGTGTGGACGCCTTGTCGGGAAAGGGAAGGATTTACAACGCAAATGGAATTTGGAACGAAATCACTGGATGTGCATCGTATTCGGTGACTTTGGCACAACCGGTTTTTTCATGGTCTTCTCTGTAACAGCTGCTATCAACGTCATTGATTTTGATTTGGAACAGGTGTCATAGATGTAATGCCCCTGATATCAGTTGCCCGCTTCTTTTGTTCAGGGGGCATCTGGTAACAGAAGTTCTGTTTGTCAGTGCCCGGCTGACCCTTATTCCGTCAGAATCTATTGTTGTGGGGCATCTCATATCGGGGAGCATGACATTCTACGACACCGTTAATTAAGCAGTACGTTCGCCCACTTGTACATTATGTATACAGGCAACAGCCGCAACTAATGGTCAAAGAATACATATTCATCATAATTCACTTAATGAGACCATTACATACAGGATGACAAATTTTTCACAGTCAACAGGTTTCTACGATGGTGTCCACATTATGGTTTCACTTAGCGCTCTCCTTGAGGCTTACTTTCAACCAACACTCATTGCTCTTGGTGTCGTGGGGAATATTTTGTCGCTCAAAATTCTCTCTCTACCGAAATACAAATATCAGTCCGCGTGTGTGTACATGAAGGGGATGGCTGTTTCAGATTCTATGTTTCTTCTCTTGGCCTCGCTACAGCGGACCATCATCTCCATCAGAATTAACGACCTCCGAACGTTGGACAGTTTCAAGTGGATTTGCTGCCAATACTTGTTTTGGCTCTATTACAGTCACTTAGTCTCTGCATCAATGCTTCAGGTTATGTCTGTGGAACGTTTTACTGCCTTGATGTTTCCATTCAAGGCAAAAACGTGGTGGGGCGTTGACAAGGCCAAGCGTGTCGTAATCAGTCTCTACGTAATTCTCGCTGTAATCTTGCTCCCTCTGAACTTTTTCCGAGAGTGGCAGCAAAAATATCAGGGGTGGCTCTGCCCATTTCATTTTAGCGGCGAGCTGTCTACCATCTTCGACAATTTTATATCTGTATCTGATTTCTACTTGCCTTTCATAGTTCTCACAGTCAGTAACTGTGGGATTATACTTGCTTTAAAAGTCGGTAGGCGGCGCCGGAGAGATTTGACATCTCAGAAGAACCAATCAGACATTGAAATTATTCCGATGTTAATCATAGTGTCATCAGCGTTTGTTGCTTTTAGATTGCCAACTGCGTTGAGGAAAGTTATTTGGAATGCACTGTGGAACTTCTTCGCGTGGGATGTTACGCCACTCACAATTGCAGCACAGCGGTTAAGTGTGACCACCACAGCTATCCTTTCGATCAGCAACTATGCATTGAACTCATATCTATACATATTATCCTTGCGAAAATTTCGCCAGGATGCCAGGGAAGTATGTTTCTGCAAAAAGCTGCAATAAACCTAGCATCCTTTATCTGCAGAGAGCTACATCTTTGCATGGGAAAGGTACATGTACATGTACACCACTAACAATTGCAAACTGCACGTGACGACAACACCCCTCCAGCCGCTATTGGGGCTGAGAGATAAAAGCTTTCGCCAATCTTTGTCTCCATTTTCCTCTCCCTCCTTTTTGCGGTAATAACCGCCCATATTGCCTCGTGCGTTCAGCCTCGGTTTCGTAAGTTCGGCGGCCGGGTGGGTAGTGAGTCAGTAGCCTGAGATTAAAACATATTACGTGGGTTCATTTTGTTGTGTCGGCGCAAGCGGATTGTCCAGCTATTCAAAAAAACCTATATTTTTGCAATAAAACTTAGTTTTATGCTCATAAAACTTAGTTTTTGTGGATAAAATATAGTTTTTTTTTGACAAAAAATAATATTTTCTCCCCCCAAAATAGTTTTTGTCATAAACTTATATAAAGTAAGTTTTGTAAGCATAAAACTAAGTTTTATTGCAAAAATATAGGGTTTTTGAATAACTGGACAATCCGCTTGCCATATGCGCTCGCGATAAGAAAAATATTTTGCCTGACTTTATGGGCCGTACGCACCAACGAAGATAATCTTGAACTGAGGTTGAGCCACAGCTTTTCAATTTTCAGGTATGCTAGGGCATGATGTGACAATGGAAAAGTTGTTGCTCAACCTGAGTTCAAGATAATCTTCGTTGATGCATGCGGCCTTATATGTTAAGTCGGGCGCCCGATTTAGTATGCTGGATGCCAAGTTCGTATGTTGGTAGCTGCCCGAGTTAGTGAGCAGGACGCCCGGGATGAAAAAATACTGTGCACAAGGCCTAGTTGAAAAAATATTTTACCCATGTCCTTTCCCAGCCACCGGAAATATCTGTACGTAGGCCTATCCTTGCACAAATTTAGACATTAGGACGCCACGGAAGCACGTGTCTTTGCAAAATGTTAAAACATAAGACTTCCTGTCGTCACGAGTTCCGAAATGACTCCGCGTTTGACTCGTAGTGAGAATCTGAGTCGGAGAGATGTGCTATCTAGCTACAATTACCATCCTCTCATCCGTCAACCCGGAAGTACATGTACGTTGTCAACATTTATCATGTTTATAAAACATAAGGGGCCGTATTCAAAAAGGGTGTTTAAGACTTAGACGCGTGTAACTTCGTCAAATGCGTGGTGGAAGTGTGTGGATTTAGTGAAGTTACACGCGTCTAAGTCTTAATCGCGCGATGATCACCCTTTTTGAATACGGCCCAACATGTAGTTTTCTTTGACCCCGATACTAACGGCGGCAAACCTAACATGCGAGGCAGCAGGGGCGGATCCAGGATTTTCTCTCTGCAGATCCAATGCTGATGAGAGCTACATCTTTGCATGGGAAAGGTACATGTACATGTACACCACTAACAATTGCAAACTGCACGTGACGACAACACCCCTCCAGCCGCTATTGGGGCTGAGAGATAAATTAAAGCTTTCTCCAATCTTTGTCTCCATTTCCTCTCCCTCCTTTTTGCGGTAATAACCGCCCATACTGCCTCGTGCGTTCAGCCTCGGTTTCGTAAGTCCGGCGGCCGGGTGGGTAGTGAGTCAGTAGCCTGAGATAAAAACATATTACGTTTTATGCTCATAAAACTTAGTTCATAAAAACTTATGCTCATAAAACTTAGTTTTTGTGGATAAAATATAGTTTTTTTTGACAAAAACTAATATTTTCTCCCCCCAAAATAGTTTTTGTCATAAACTTATATAAAGTAAGTTTTGTAAGCATAAAACTAAGTTTTATTGCAACAAGAGGCCCATGGGCCTTGCGCTCAGCTGACATTTGACGCCTCAGCTTGATAGGCTAAGGCATAAGGGGTACTGCAGTCTTAGGAAGATTCGTGGATGATGTCAAATTTTTATTCACCAAGTGTGCATGGTTGGATAGGATTAAGTCTGCTAATTATGATTAGAGACTCGGTCCAATACAATTTTGCCAAGAATAAATCACATTTATTTTGGAAAGCCTACGGTTTGCATACATGTGTAAGAGAGTAATTCATTTGTCTGCTGTGGCGAAGACTTCTCTGTTCTACGATTTTGACAGTTGATCCCTAATTGGCATTCCTGTACACTCGGCCCCAGTGTGTATCCAACGTCCCGGTCTCCTACACACTGGCACATTTGGGGCTCAAAAGCCGGTAACACCACTAGATGGCACTCCACTGGGCTCCAGCCGATCACCACGCTTTCTCACTCATAATTCCCGCGGAAATTACTTCCAGGAAAAACCAAACCCCGTCCCCAGGGGTGTAGTTCGCTCAGACAACCTTGGGCCACTCGCCATATTGTCAGAAAGCGAACGAGGTTGGGAAAACCCAAGGACCCGTGCTGCCACCACGCGGTCTTCACGACTGTTAATCTCTAAAAGAGCCAGACGCGGAGTGTGATTTACCGAAGGGGTGAGCCCGTAGCGTCTGGCAAGCGAGACTAGTATTCCTGTTGTGTCGGCTGAGAGTGAGTTCTTCAAATTCAAGACACTTCCTTGCTCCTCTCTTTAGCAACAGCAGCATAAGCGATCTGGGGTGCTTCAGCAACACGTTGGAACTTGATAAAATAGCTGGGTATATGCGACTGTCAGACCACAGAAGGCATTGCAGTAAGACCATTAAGGCCCGTTTCCACTATAGCGGATTCCGCCGCGTCTGGATGTATGTAGGCCTAACTTGATGGAGAAGTCTGAAAATCAGATGGCCAGCTCGTTAGTAATCGGCTGTGACACTTTTTTGTATTACTACGTCACAGACGTCAAATTGAGATAAAATAAAAAAACAAAACAAAAAAGGAAATTAATCATGTTTCAGAGAAGAAAAAAGACGACCCCGGCAGGACTCGAACCTGCAATCCCCTGATTCGTAGTCAGATGCCTTATCCATTGGGCCACGGGGCCATACATACTATAGGCCTTTCTTTCGTCAGGTCGAATCAAGATTGTCAACACCTCTCCAAACTGACCTTTGTGCCCAAGCAAGTTTGTCCAATTAAGTAAAGAAAAAAGATGAAAGAAAAGCAAAGTATTTTCAAGAAAATTACCGACCCCGCAGGACTCTCGAACCTGAACTAAGTCCTAAACCCCTGCAATGCCCACGGAGCCGCTGCTTCGATTGTTTATTGGTTGAGGCATGGAGGAAAACCTCCATGGTTGAGGGGTTATTCACCGACGTTTCTTTCATTAAAGGTCTCGGGCCACTTGTGCGTTTTGCGCTGCGTGATGCGTCAAATCTTTTGTGATTTTCCGCCTTTCTGCTTCCTAACAAGATGACATTGTAAATGTCTGATGGTTCCTGCTTGTTTTAGAGGACCTTACAGGCATGACAGGCAGCCTGCTGGTTGCCATTTTGATGTGCTCAAATCAAATCATCAGGTTTGACCTTGACCTCTGATCATCAAGGTCATTGCATAATCAAAACGGGCATCCTCAGTAACCTAATAGTGATATCATGCTTCCACCTCTGCCATAGGCAGAGATGTATCAAATTATCAAAGTATGACCTTGACCTTGACCTCTGATCATCAAGGTCATTGCATAATCGGAATGGGCATCCTCAATAACCTAGGTATGGGTGATATCATGCCTCTACCTTTACCAAAGGCCGAGGAATTTCGAATTATCAAGTTTGACCTTGACCTCTGATCATCATTGTCATCACATAATCGAAATGGGCATCCTCAATAACCTAAGTATGGGGGATATCATGTCTCTATCACTACCACAGGCAGAGAAATTACAAATCTTCATGTTTGACCTTGACCTTGACCTCTGACAATCAAGGTCATTGCGTAATCGAAATGTGCATCCTCAATAACCTAAAGTGTGGGTGATATCATGTCTCTATCACTGGTACCACAGGCAGAGATATTTCAATTTTCAAGTTCGACCGTGACCTCTGACATTGACCTTGACCTCTGATCATCAAGGTCATTGCATAATCGAAATGGGCATCCTCAATAACCTAAGCATGGGTGATATCATGCCTCTACCTTTACCACAGGCAGAGATATTTCAAATTATCAAGTTTGATATATCAAAATCTCATGATATTTTGAACACCCGGACACTTGAGGCTGAGAATTTGACCATAGTCCAGTCCTTGAATAAGTAGGCATGAACTAAGACTTGTTTCATGTTGCTCAGTTGACAGTATGGCAAGTTATCTGAAAATATCAAATTCGTGATATCGATATCACCATGATCCCAACATCTCACATCAAAAGTAATCAGCCCATTCGATTCCTAAGGTATGAAAACCTAAGGGTAGAACTTATTTCCATTGCTGTAGGTGTTGAAGGAGCCGAGTTATGTCATCAGATAAAAGCGTGACAGACAAAATATCAAGTCCGATATGTTGATTACATCATGATGGAGGCATCCGAGATTGAAAATTATTGGCTCATTGGATTGCCCAGGTTGACAAACCTAGGGGTAGGATTTGTTTCCAAGGCTGTAGCTGTTCAAGGAGATGAGATATGAAGGTGTGACACACCGGACACACACACACAGACACCATGACCAAAAACAATATGGTTCCCGATCTGATTGATCGGGAACCATAATAATTGGGGAGCCAGCCCACTTTCATTTACACTTTTGAGAACGAAAGGTTTGATGGTCTCATTTGGTCATTTGAATAAAGACCAGCAAATGCTTTTACTTCAGATTTGTACAGCATTGCCTAGTGCATTTGTATTTGTATTTCATGTTAACCCCATTGGCACATGTGATGACATGCTAATTGGGGTGTGACATCACGTGAACGACCTCTATACTTCCTCGCGACGAGGTGGCTAGACCAAGAGTAGGCCTAGGATATCGACTTCTGCAGTAGTCGAATGTGATGGTCGTCACATCAGGACTCGGGATCCTCGGCACGGGCCTCGGCATCTGATCATCAGCAGTCGCCAGCGAGCGAGAATGGAGTTACGCGGCGGCGGCGGCGGCGGGGGGGGGGATGTTGGAACAGAACTTTGAACGTCTCCGATAATAGTGAGGCTTCGCAAATCTGACGAAATTATATACGAAGTACGAAATACGAAATTCAACTTCAAGGAGCTAAATGTATTTCTGGAGATGGTTGCTACCACAAATGTCCCGGCTGCCAGTTCGTCTTTTAGCATATCATGCGAGACCGAGAGAATTTTGGTGCATCTTGAATTTAAAGTTTCCCGTCGTAGCTACGAAGTGGAAACGTAAGATAAATTTCGAAGTTTAGTAAACCTTGACCTGTCGACACTATCAGTCAAACGTCATACGCTAAAAGACGCTCTTGCAGCAGGCGATATTTGTAGTACCAACCATCTCCTGAAATACATTAAATCATGGAAATGAAGTCCAATTTCGTATTTCGTACCTCGCGATTCGTCAGATTAGCGAAACCTCACTAATATAGCGAATGCATTGGCTAATGTTGGAAGGTTGGTCACCGGCGACTCTTAATATGGGAGAAACGCGGGCCAAACTACGGAAAAACGCCCAACAAGAACAAGGTGCAACAAGACAACTACATTGTATAATATATGCCGTATTTAACGGTTAACGAGTACGGCAGGTCATTGAATAGCAGTAAAACACATTAGTTTTTAGTTTAACGGGAACAACGTCATTTTTGAAAGTATTGAACACAACAAAACAAACTGAACCGGCATATGCAGGGCCGAGTCGACATGGTCACCGCTACACGTTCAAAACGCGGCACTCGCTTTCGGGTATACAGTAAGACGAGGGCACACCACCTCGTCTCAACCGAATCTTCCAGAACATTCGGAAACACACACAGTCTGCAAACGTTACGTGGATGTGTTGGGTGAAAATGTTGGCATCTCCAAGTTGAAATTGACCTGTGGCCTCTTCCTTGGCCTCGATCTTTGTCTACGCCGCCGGACGGTAATGGCTGTGGCAACAACGACCACCACGAGGACCATAAATCCAGCAGGGATGGTGATCATGAGGATGTGTTTGCGCGAAATTATTACTGGAAAGACAATGAACCATAATCAACTTAAGCTAAAAGTGAATATTCTAAGAGAATTTTTGTCTGCGGCGTATCACTGTTGGTAATGACGCACGTGTGCCATGGCACAATAGCAATTTTAATTGCTGTTGTTCCCTTAAAAAAAGGTGTTAACACCTTAAAATGGGACATTTTTACTGTTACAACCGAGGTACTAGGGAGGTTTAGAAATCAAACGATAAACGTAAACTTTACGACAACGTTACTTTTCATACTACACATTAACCAGATTTTATATTGCATTTTGGGTACAAAAATAACGTTAACGTTTATTGTTTGATTTCTAAACCTCCTTACTGTTTAGTAGAACACTTACATGTAGTACTCTTCGAGGAATCCTTATTGGGTAAGTCCATATGCTTATCTTGAGTGATTCTGACAGGTCCACTCTGGATGGACGACAATTCTGTCCGAGTCCCTGATGGCAGTTGGCGGACTTCTCTCTTCAGTATCCCCTCATCAGCAATGGCCCTCTTTCTTCGCGCGCTTGTACAGTTAACCTGCAATGAAGTTGAATCCAAGATACAGAATAGCACAAAATGATAATAAGCAAGAAGTCAATCTCCAGAATTCACCAATTTTCGACCCCAACCGGGGTCTTTTTCAAGTGGAACTTTGAAACTCTAGAAAAGACCTATTCTAGATTGTAGAGTTTCTAGACCTTTTCTAGAGTTTCAGATTGTAAAGTTCCACTTGAAAAAGACCCCGGTTGGGGTCGAAAATTCATGAATTCTGGAGATTGACGTCTTGCTTATTATCAATGAAGTTGAGTGGTAGCTACTACAGGGTGCATGTTACGATGTCGCTGGTACTGGCGATTGGGGAGAAAATTAATGGAGGATATTGCTAAATTATACCAGTACTGTAAATGTCCTGCTAATTAGATAATCTCCTGCTGTTTTTGGGCCATGGAGAAGATATAATGGACACGACGAAGGAAGTTCCAGCATTTTAAGCCAACTGCCTTCAGCCTGTAATGGCTGTCGTATTGTCCGATTTTTGCCCCCCCCCAAATCACCCAAGTACGACAGTACGAGATTGGAACGAAAAAATCCGACTTTCGTCTGAATGTGTCGAGAAAATCACTTCGATTGCATTGAGGAAACGTGCCCTTTAAGTGCCAAGTCTCGCACCGCGCAACAATTTCCTCATTTCGGTTTGTACTAATGTTCATGATATAATAAAAAGAAGACGTCCTCCAAAAATCTTCCAAGTCGAGCTAGCCTACCAGGGGCCTGATTCACAAAGCACACTTAGTGGTAAGTGTACTTAAACTCACTCTAAGCGTACACGTAGCCGTTTGCGTGTTATTCACGAAGGACTCTTAAGATTACGTGAAGGCCTAAGATGTCTTAAAATCTACGTGTACTCAGGAGGTTCACGTAGTGCTTACTTAGTGCAGAGGACACGAAAGTTTGTTCCATCTACCTTTGGCAAATGGCACTTTAGGCCACATAAAAAAGGAAAGCTGGTGATCGCCCCCGCCCGACCCGCGAAAACGGGCCCGACCCCATTAAAAAAAGTTTTTTTTTTCAAAAAAATTTTTTTTGAAATTTTTTTTAATTTTTTTGATCAAAAATAACTTTTTTTTTCTATTTTCCCCCCAAAACGTTGCCTTTTTACATATATTTTGACCATTGACATCACTTGTTGTTCAATTCATATCGCACCTGGGATACAAAGGACACGATTTCAAGGCATTTGGTTGTTACCATTGACTCGTCCTTCATGCCAAGTCACTGTAAAAAAAAAATTTAAAAAAAAACCTCCCCCTGTCCACCTCCTCCCCGAGAAAGGACGATTACCATTTTTTATGTGGCCTTAATTGAACTTGAAAATTGATCAAACCGCAGACAAAGTTACACCACTTGTGACAAGTTGACCAGCTGAGTTTGTACCACGCAACGGGATTATAGCCCGTTTAGACGACAAGCCACCAAACCACTTTCAGATTCGATCCGATTGGATCTGATCGACCCGCATGGGGTCTCATTTGCGTTTAGACGAGGTTTGAATGTGGTCGTATGTAGTCCAATGCGATCCAATGTGGATTCGGGACCATTTTAAATCCACATTGGACTGCATTGTTGGGTAGCGTTTACACGCAAGAGTTTTGAACCACAATCGGATTCGATCGGATCGCATGTGGATTTTTGCCTGTCGTCTAAACGGCCCTTATACTACGTTTCCATGCTTCATTGAGAACCCAATTATCTTGATCGGTCCTTTTTCTTTTTCTGGGTGAGGTAGGGCCGTTCAGACGGATCGCATGTGGATTTTTGCCAGTCGTCTAAACGGCCCTCCTATTAGGGTCGTTTAGACCACAGGCAAAAATCCACATGCTATCCGATCGAATCCGATTGTGGTTCAAAAGTCTTGCCTGTAAACGCTACCCAGTGCGGTCCAATGTGGATTTAAACTGGTCCCGAATCCACATTGGATCGCACACGACAACATTCAAATCTCGTCTAAACGCAATTGCGACCCGATGCGGGTCGATGGGATCCAATCGGATCGAATCCCCGATCGGAAGTGACGTTACTCCATGGCACACAATGGAAATCCTATTGTAATGTAGGCCTACAATGCGGCTTATTCTGTCAATCGGTGACCTATTTTGGGCACTGATCGGGGATTCTAAACTCGTTCCGGTAGCGTTTAGTAGCGCAAGACTTTTGAAACATAATCGGATTCGTATGTGGATTTTTGCCTGTCGTCTAAACGGCCCTAGTACTGCCAGCGAACGGGCGACGTGATTAAATTGCGACGGAAACTGATTGCTCTCAGTTTGTATGCAGCAGGCCAAGGATTCCAGAGTGTTTTTAAATGTTTTCGCGGCAAAAATTTCTTCCCTTCGCTCGCATGTGTGTCCACCACACTTTGAGTTTTGCGCTTTGCCCTTTTCCGTTTCCCATGTGAGTGCGTGGTAGAAAAAGTAATTTTATTGTTGGTACCACAGATAAACATAGCGAACGGACAAGCGCAAAGCGCAAAACGGAGAAGTGAATCTATTCTTCGTCCGTCTTAACGTAAGCTTACGTACACTTTGGGTTAGAGTGATCTAAGAGTGATCTAAGAATGTTTCGTGAATATAACTTACCAGTGTCTAATCTTAAACGTAAACGTTCACTTAGAGCGTGCTAAGATAGCGAACTTACGTGTGCTTTGTGAATCAGGCCCCAGAAGTGTAATTTACCATTCTGGTAGCTCGACTTGAAAGTGCCAGCCTGAAGACCCCGGTTGGGGTCGAAAATTTGCAAGATTTTTGGAGGACGACTCCTTTTATTATATCATTTTGTGTGTCGCCTTTTCACACTTGACACTAGCGGCGAAATATCGTGCCTCATTTCACCACTAGCGTAGGTGGAAGGCCGCCATTTTGGATTTTGCATGTAGAAATAGTTCGGTCGGCCTAATCGCACAATTCTTTCTAATTAGTATTCAATTCATTTCTAATACCACTTGTTATCAACACGAAGTCATTTTAGTCTGAAAATATTCGCCTTGAACCCAGCAGCACCACTTTTCAACATCTATCATCTAGCGTAGATGCCACTGGGTTGGCGGTGACACGGCTGGCCTGTTCCCGATTGTTAAAAACCTTTACCAAAATGTAGTAATCTGCACTACTTTCAAGATGGAAACCTAGCACCTGCGCTAGTGGTGTTATAGAAGATAACGCCATCTAGTGTCAAGTGTGTCGTCTTTTGTGCTCTATTTGTTGGTACTAATGTTTATGGTATCAATCAATTTTGCATTGCGCGAGACTGCCTTCTTTACTTCAACCAAAATGGCGGCCGGTTCTCTCACTTTGCTTGATGTTTTCTACCAAAGTTTTGCACTTCGGCGTGGATGAAGACTTATTTCATCACTGAATACTTTTGGCCAAGTGTACTACGTTCGTCATGCCTCATGGCACACTTGACACTAGATGGCGTTATCTTCTATAACGCAGGTGCTAGGTTTCCATCTTGAAAGTAGTGCAGATTACTACATTTTGGAAAAGGTTTTTAACCATCGTGAACAGGCCAGCCGTGTCACCGCCAACCCAGTGGCATCTACCCTAGATGATTGATGTTGAAGAGTGGTGCTGTTGGGTTCCAGGCGAATATTTTCAGACTAAAAGGACTTGGTGTTGATAAAAAGTGGTATTAGAAATAAACTGAATACTAATTAGAAAGAATTGTCCGATTAGGCCGACCGAACTATTTCTACATGCGCGCCGGCAAAATCCAAAATGGCGGCCTTCCACCTACGCTAGTGGTGAAATGAGGCACGATATTTCGCCGCTAGTGTCAAGTGTGAACCCTTGGTAGTCAAGATGCCTCATGGAAGAGAAATGAACGTTTGAAAATGCTCACCGGACTGCAGCTCTCGTCATTCCTACACACTCTGACGGCGCAATGGAAGAAGACGAAATCGGTGTCCTCGAATTGAAACATGGGGAATAAACCGGTCATTGAGATTTGCGCGTTGGCTGGGTCCGGTTGGAAATTGTTCCTTCGTGTCAGGTATGAATCCTTAACTGGACAGCTGAAAGAATATTATATGGGGAAATGACGTTGCTTGTTCATCATTTAGCGTGTCCTCAGACATGTGCATTGGAGACCAATAAAAACGCTGTCGTGTTAGAGCGCATCCGCCATGACACCTTTACTCGTGTCTGATTTGGCTGATTGTCCGCCATGACACTTTACTCGTCTCTAACACGACAGCGCTTTATTTCTTTTGCACGCCGATGTATGGATCGATGTATGCGAGGGCTGTGTGCATCTACATTCGGAAGTGACATCACACTCTGCATGCTGGGATACTTTCCGAAGTAACCGGCTCAGGGGGAGGGTTAGTAGCGCCTGGCGCGACAGGCCCGACTTGGGAGAACTTCCGGTAAATAAAACGCTGTCGTGCCAGGCCGGTGTAGGCGCGAGTAAGTTTTCGAACACACAAATTATCACGTTGGAACTTGATAAAATAGCTGGGTATATGCGACTGTCAGACCACAGAAGGCATTGCAGTAAGACCATTAAGGCCCGTTTCCACTATAGCGGATTCCGCCGCGTCTGGCGGCGAGCGGAGCGGTTTTCACAGGCATTGGGATAATCAATAGGCCATTGTATTGTTAAACCATCGAAGGATTATCGAAAGCCCTGTGAAAACCGCACCCGCTCGCCAGAAACTAGTTTGGTTCCCGAACCCACCGCTAGGGCTATCGGTGGCTATCGGTGGGTTCGGGAACCAAACTAGCCAGAAACCGCCGCGGAATCCGCTATCCGGGCCTTTATGACGGATATTTTTTCGGTGGTACTTGTATTGTATACTTACGCTTCATAGAGGAGCAAGATTGATGATGTTGCCGGATCTGCCAGTTCCGGTCTGTTCGAGGCTATGCAGACTTCAGGCCTGATCGAATGGTAGACATCCCTGTCCTCCGTCATCTCAATGATCAACATGGCGGGCTGACCAAGACGGACGCCTTGCAGGGTAGCATCACGGCCAAATTCATCTTCGACTTTCATGCTTAAAGAAGGGTGGACCTCTTCTCCCTCGGATGCCATTGCAATGAAACTGGAAAGAAAATACGTGTACAAATTTGCAAGGCCAGTCGGGTTAATGCACCCTCGACCTTCGAAGGGCGCGCGAACCAGTGATTATAGAGTTTTCGCAAAGCCCCCGAAACGCTAACGCGAACGTATCCTTTTGGTCGGTGCTCTCTTCTTGGCATCGAACAATGGGTTTGGCGGTTGTTGCCAATCCGCCATCATCCAAGATTTTTTACCAGAAATCGATTCTCAAAACGATGACTACCTGCCATCTTGGAACGATGCATTCTGGGATATTTCCCGAGGCAGCCCTCTCAAGGGTAGGGCTACGTACTTGGAATAGGCCCGAGCTAGCACGGATGGTGACGTCATCACCAAATCGAACGCGGTCGTGGAGACACGCTGGAAGTATATATCGAACGCGGCCTTTGTGGACGGGGGCCCTATAATTAACCTGCAGAGGGTCCACTTACCCCACGACTTGTGTTCCTGTGGCAGTGAACGCATGGGAAATGGTGTCGTATTGGCAGTAGACATGAACGTTGGCATCCTCACTGGTCCTTCCGTAGCTTTTCATCTGGAGTACTAGCCAGTTCTGGTAGCTGATATGGCGGTGCTGAAACATGAACGGTAACATGAAATACTGCAACATGCATCTGCCATGTTGTCCAAACAAGGCCATCGACTGCGTCTGACCCCTATTTGACCCCGCCTCCGAGCCAATCCGAACTCGTTAAACAAATCGCCGTTCGGCACTTTCTCTTCTCTCACCGCACACATTTGTAACACGGATTTTGATTGGCACGTCGATTAGCCATCGCACACCGATGATTGGATAAGACCGAGCTCCTCAGAAGCGGGAAATGTGGTGGATTCAAAGGAGGCTAGATGGGCATCAGGCCAGATAGCAGTTACCATCCGATTCTTACCAGTCCGAGTCGGAAGTTCCCGTTAATACGTACGAAACCTCATCCGACCTCATGCTACCGGAATTCATTGGCCGTCAAAATAAACATTTTCTTGAATAAGAAAGCTTACCGTAGGGTAGGTAACGCGAGTTCCACAAGCCTCAGTTTCATTGGTTGCAAGGTTCAGCTCAACGCACCAATCACCATCGGCCGCCTCGTATTCAAAACGACATGGATCCTGGCCAAGGCGTTTTTCTATGTAGATGAAAGACTCCTTGTCAGCGAGTCTTGTGGCCATGTTCGGGAATCGTGTCGTGTTGTGGGGATTGTAACATATGGTCATGGTACTTGCGGCACATGTTACGTTTACTGTAACGAAAAACGTGCTACGAGGCTGAGTTTACATCGGAGGCACACGCGACACGAACACGCAGGCGAACAAAGGTTTCATGGGGGATGAATCCTTCGTGAAGCCATTGACTGTTCTCCTGCGTGTTCGTGTCGAGTGGGCCAATGTTAACTCGGCCTAAAGGACATGCGATAATGGGATCTCTTCCACATAGCGCCCGAGGAAGACCCCGATTGGGTTCGAAAATCTGCGAAATATTCGAAGACGAATTAGAGGTTAACGAGAACGTGGCGACTTTGTGGCATGCCTGTAACTTCTCTAACAGCACGAATCCAGCTTTTAGAACGGCGTGTTCTTCATTGGAAGACATCCGCCACTGTTACTGTGAAAAACAATCTGAGTTAACTCCAGACGGTTTTGTGATACAAGTCCTATTCTCTTGTCACCACGTTCTCGTTCTCGTTCTCGGGGCGCATCTTAACCTCTCTATTGTAGGCCTATACTGTGTCGTTTTTTGCCGTTTTTTGGATATCGGTTACAGTAGCCTAATGATTGTAAAAAGGTATATTTTCATTGAACTGTATTGTGAACATTTATGCTGTCATCATAAAGAATAATGTTTGCTATGATATGAAAAAATAAAATAAACCATATTTTAATCCATTTCCTGGGTATGACGTCAGACCGATATGTACATTCAATGCATTGTACACCATGTACACGAGCCAATCACAGCCGAGGTATTCGGTTCTGAAGCCAGGGCTTGAGAAGCCAACGTTAAGCTCTGGGAACGAGGTTGTGGGCAACGCTCTGTCTCCCAACGTCCAATATATTTCTCAACCCCCATCTATTGTCGTACCGTGGTCTACTTCACAATCTTTGCTGGGATCATGGAGGTCTGTCGTGCTTCTAGTGGCTGGACACATACACCCATCTCTGATACCGTCCTCATCGATGTCGTAACAAATTCCTCCTCTCTTTTGGCACCACTGGCAGTTTCGNCCCCCCCCATTTCGGCCAACAAATCTGTAAAATCGACCGTGAAATTCAAAGATTTGGAGCAAATCATTGAAGTTCACCACAGATTTCAATGTTTCTAGCACAGTGCGCCCCCTCTTTCCCGAAATCCTGGATCCTCCACTGCAGACCAAGAGTCCATTTGATCGAAACTGATCGCCAAGTCGGGACACGCATATACAATAGGGAGGTTTCGCAATCACCCGGTTAGGCCCTACGACGACGTTTATCTATTGCGTGGGTACACCCAAACAATAGTTCAGCTCACGTAAGCCACACCTGAGCAACCGGGCATTAGTGTTCCATGTGCAGATGCACGTTAGCCTATTCAAATCTACACAGATGACCCTGCGCTCTCATCGTTCGTGGGTTTGTCATCAATTCAGTCCTTTTGTATCATAAGATCAACTACATGTACTCTGAATTCAACAAAATTTGCAGTAAAAATGCAGAACATGCAGAATGCAAATTTGCTGAGGTTTAAAGGGATACTGTCCACATTTACAAAATGCTAAATTTTTAAATTGAACCTTTATGTTTGATTCCTTTATGATAAGCACTATTATAATATACTCACAGCATTTTTGTTGAGTTCCATAAGGAATTGCGTAATAGCCAGGAGTACATTCACACATGTGACGAGCGTCGAGTCGTCCCCCGTGGACGCACTGAGAATGGCCAATAACACACCGTACTGGGGAACCGTCTCTATCGCAGTAGTCGCCAATGTCCGCTGAAAAGTAATTTCATGGGTTTTCTACGCCAAATAGTTGCTTATATATCGAAATATAAAGCATGGCGCACACCTGCGATTTTTCGGAGACTGCCCTACCGACTGCTACTGCTAGAGCATGACGTAGTCTCGTGCCACCAGATTCTTGCAATTACCAATAAATTTCCAAATTTAGGTCGGACGACCTCCGAGTATGAACGAGGGGCTGGTTGCGCGAGACTAGAGCATGACGTTGTTGGGGACCAGCGCGGGAAAATCGAAAAGATGACGGCGCTGTTCTGTTGCGCAGCATTCATCGTTTCATACGAGAATTTTTTTCGATTTACTTTGGCCCCCTATTGATTTATTTCATCGCTGATGATGATCATAGAAAGCTAAATATCACTAAGAACATTAACCAGGCGATGGATCGTAAAACGAAATTATTTCAGTAAAAAAAAAGGAAAATTCCAAGGGTTTCCGACTCGTCGACGGCGAAATTGTAAACGTTTTGCTTCGAATTTTGGTCTTCTATGTCCGGCTGTACATTGTACGTGTAATTACACACAGAATACTGTCGTGCAGATATGGCTATGATCGTGCAGATATGGTTATGATAGGTATTTAGCTTCAATGCGCTCCTGGGGTTCATTGATGCGATATTTTTAGAGCCATGGCCATTTGAAAGCGTCTCATATTTTCCCCAAATTGTAAACATGGTCCCCAACACAGATCCTGTAGTACGTTGTCTCAACGAAGTTTACCTAAACCGATATCGCATCCAATTGAAAGGTTGGTCGGGTCGCTACTGTTCTTCGACTCTGGACAAGAGCAGCCATCTGGAGTTCCGTCATTTGCAACATCATAACAATGTCCGCCCGACTGTCGGCATGTTGAACACGAGGAATGGAAACTTTCGAACTGGCAAGTATCCGCGTCTTTGTCGTACGTCTTTCCACTCTGACATTCACATGTCTGCGTGTCGACTGCACAGACGGCGTTTGAAATACTCTGTTGGCAAAAGGTATCTCCAGAATCCGAGGAATTGCATTTGCTGCCGATTTTAGCTAAAAAAGGAAAAACGGGAAAAAGTAATGCACCATAAAGCGACTTGAAGCCATTACCTCTAAGCATGGAGGTAGTATTGAGAAGGAGCGAACACGGACCCCACATCAAACAGTACAATCATCGTTCCGCTGTTTGCTAAAGTGATTAGGGGGACAATAGGTACCATCTCCAGAAATACATTACATCATGGAGCTGAAGTCCAATTTCGTATTTCGTACTTCGTGTTTCGCCAGATTTGCGAAACCTCACTATTATTGAGAAGGAGCGAGCACGGACCTCACATCAAACAGTACAATCATCGTTCCGCTGTTTGCTAAAGTGATAAGGGAGACAATAGGCTAATAACGCCGCACGATGGTCGGAAAAAGCCGATTTAATCTTCGGTAATTTCCGTGTGCAGTCAGCACTTCCCTTGTACAATGGTCAGAGTCCAAACAATAGAAGGGAACATTGGCAGTGGATGTTGCCTACGCACGATAAACTGAAAAATTCATCGTTTTCATCGCGTCAAAAACAGCACCTCGCAGCATCTCGCACTGAAACGACCACCCGTACATGTTACCTGAACTAATCATCTTTTAAACTATCATAACGCAATCCTCTTCAAACTTTGCAAATGCGAAGAATCTCCCTATCATTATCATTATCATGTTCACCTTAAAACGTAGATATCTTTATTGGAAATTGGTCTTTTTCGATGATTTTNATTTTGAACATCATCATACATTGTTCAAAACAGCATCATAGACTTGTATGATGATGTTCAAGTTTGTTGTGGATTTCGATCTACAGTACAGTCCAACATTCATGGACTTTGTATGATGAAGTATGATGGAGAAAGGATAATGTTGGATGATGTTCAAGTTTGTTGGGAAAACCGTCCACACGATCATACATTTGTGCCTGAACATCACACATTTTTTTTGGGGTGTTTTGCATTGGCAAGATGAAACATGCAGCTAAAAATTTGAACATCATCATACATGTTCAGGTTTGTTGGGAAAACAGTCCACACGATCATACATTTGTCCATGAACATCATCACACAAATTTGAACATCATCATACATGTTGGTTGCTGTTCAAGTTTGTTGGGAAAACAGCCTAAACAATCAAATATCTGTCCATGAACATCATCATACAAATGTTTGATGATGTTTTGAACAAATGTATGATCGTGTAGACAGGCCTTTAAACAACTTACTTTTTTGGCAATGCATATAACCGTCTATCGTACTTAGAATTTCATGGTATCCACTGTTGCAGGCACAAACATTGCCGATACAGGCTGCGTTAGGGTCGCGTGTCGCACAGTAAGCATTACCGTCACTTTTGGAACCGCAGGCGTCGCCAAGCAGAGCTGAACAAAAGATAAATGAATCTTGTTCCATTGTTAGCTATGGAGCTCCTAGTGCGCAAGTCAATGGCTGATACATGTATTTATAAAAGCTAGCAAATGCTTCTACTTCAAGTTTTGTAAAACATTTACATTGGGACATTGCTGTGCAAATCTTAGGTAAAAGCATTTGCTACTTTTATGAATACCAGCCATTGTCAGCAGTACATCCCTTTGCTCGAGACTGTCGGTAATGCATACAGCATGTTCGATTACTTCCACCGGCCAGGCACTATAGCGCTTTCTCAGACATGCGCATTGGAGGCCAATAAAAGTATACAATGAAAGAACGCTGTCGTGTTAGACACGAGTAAAGTGTCATGGCGGATGCGCTCTCTGATTGGCTGATTGTCCGCCATGACACTTTACTCGTGTCTAAAGCTGCCCATACACGATCAATATTATTGCACAATATGAGGATCACAATGGGCAATCTTATTGTCAATCTTCTAATTATCATGCTAGAAGCACACGACCATCCATTTGGGCCCCATATTGTGCAATAATATTGCGCCGTGTATGGGCGGCCTGCAACGACAGGCCCTACTTCGAGAACTTCCGGCAAATAAAACGCTGTCGGGCCAGGCCAGTGTAGGCGGAGTAAGTTTTCGAACACGCTAATAGACAAGTCCGATGGGCAACTCGCCACAGCGACAATAAATAAGCTTCCGGTCCTTACCTTGTACACAGAGGGTGTCGCCATTTTCACCATAGTAGAGAGAAGTACATTGACACGTTGAGCTGTCGCATTTCGTATGATCCATCGAGGAGGGCTGTTCGTAGTTGCAATACGTGTGGTTGGTGCAAGCCACACCCACAGCTGGAAAGAGTTTAAGCTTGTTCCACACTGACAATTTTTCCGAATGTCTCAAATCAGGGCTAACGCTTTCACACGTGCAAGAACTTGTCAAGCATATTCAGGTAGGCCTACAGATCAATGTTTCGACTGTGGCTAAATGCCGCAAGATTTGGTGCCAAATGAAATCTCGACTGAAGTACCTCGAAAGAAATCGCTCAGTAGCTGCCAGATCACTTATAGTACGTTTAAATCATCTGGACCCCGATGGGAGGACCCTTTGGTTGTCAGGCAGACCTTGGTAAAGTGCTTTTCAGAATGTCCAGTCATTTTTGCACTCCTTTTACCTTGCAATGGAACCTAACCACAAACCACAAACTGGCCACTTATCTGTGCATGTCGAACGGTTGACCGACTTCTAATATTGACTTTTTCTGGTCTATACTCTGAATCAATGCAATCATGCGGATGTAATTGGCCCATTTGTGGTTTGTGGTTCGGGTTCCATTGCAAGGTAAAATGAGTGCAAAAACGACTGGACATTCTGAAAAGCACTTTTGTTGGTGAAGTCTGGCAATTGAAGTGCGTTTTATTGACAGGACACTTCCAACTTATGCCTGTGTTCAATTTCAAATCAAGGCCGAGTTGCATGGTCTATTTCGAACCAAGGTTCAGCTGGTTAGAAAACAATGTGCGTTGGACCGTTAAGAGTAAACCCTAAATTCATTGTTGTCCGGTTACTATACTAGGGGTTCACGGACAGGCGCCCATCGGGGTCCAGATGATTTAAACGTACTGTAGTGCTCACAGGTATGAGAATCATGAGGGTCATTGAAATTCCAGACGAAATTTCAATGAAAAGGTCGCGCCACAGTAAAAAGGTGCGATTTCAGTACCGCCATTTCATTGGAAAAACGGAGCTTAGAGCGGAGGAGGTTACGGCACCAATGACGACTTTAGTACCGGCAAGGTTAATAGCGAACCGCCCGAATGACGTCGGACTTGTCGATTTCATTGTGTTTGTCCGAACCTGCTTTGTGCCGTCTCACCTTCGAAAATTGGTCGCTCAGTAAACCTTATAGTTATCTATAGTTACCTTATAGTAATCCGAACATTGCTGGTAAAAATAGAAACCAGGCGGTATGCTATTCGACTACATGAAGGCCTACTCCATGAACGTAAAATTACTTGCCTATGCCTTGGCCTTCTGCGGTCCAGAGTAGGGCCGCACCGACGAACAGCACGAAGAGCAACATCTGAAATGAAGATACCGAGTAGATAGGTTTGAAGAAAACCTCGTAGGTTTTTAGAAAAGTCGCATGGGGGACGCATTTTATGAACAATAATCAGCCGCGTGTCCAAGATTTT
This sequence comes from Notospermus geniculatus, assembly GCA_002633025.1. Lineage (NCBI taxonomy): Eukaryota > Metazoa > Nemertea > Pilidiophora > Heteronemertea > Lineidae > Notospermus > Notospermus geniculatus. The sequence continues at coordinate 4,392 of NMRB01001095.1, read as the reverse complement.
GAGCAGAGGGGGTCCAGAGGATCGAGGGTCGTCAAGGATGGACCCGGGAGGGGGAGCGCGAGGGGGTGTCCCCCCTCGTGTAGGAAAGTTTGTAAAATCTTCACACCGAAGACGCCATTTCCCAGTTTTTCAGCCTTAAACACGTCCTGACTGAGTGAACTTGGTGGCATCCGCCCCACCCAACAACGACCTCAGAGCTAACAGAACTATAGCGGGTACTACGTCTATATCAGAGCAAGGGCCCGAAGTTTCGAGAACCCGCTAGACCCTTCACCTACTTGCCCCCTTCCCTGTCATTGATGCTCGCTTGACGTGATACGGGTTAAAAAATCTATGGCCTGCGCGAACGGGGGGGGGGGGGCCCTGA
>NMRB01001094.1:216402-228922 GCA_002633025.1 Notospermus geniculatus | reverse complement strand
TCCTCGACATCTCGGTGCAAATACGTATTTTCTGAAAGTACAGAATGAAAATTGGTTGGGAAACGAAGTTAGATACAAGACTTCCTATCTGCTCAGTGGGTCTTGTGGCTGTCTGCAAAGCCCCTCGAAGACGTCTGGTCAGAAAACCAACCTCCGCCCTGCCGGGTTGGCAACAAAGCTCGGAGAGTGGTCAAAATGGGGCAAAACGAGGCAGTTCTCACTCCAAATAAAAAAACAACAGTCTCGTTTTAAAAGCGGATATGCGTGATTGTGAAATAATTAATTTGTGTCGATAAAGAGCAGGTGTGCCTTTGTTGAAAAACGAGTTTCAGAAGAATTTTTACTCAACAGAGCTATGAAACGAGCGGGTCGGGAGCTTAAACTTTGTTCCCTCTTAAGCCTCAGTTATTTTCCTCTTGTAAAATCTCTACGCTAGATTCATACCTCCAGGCGAATTTCAATAGAATTCTACATTTTTCACGAGGAGGTGTGGAAGATTTCAGTTTCAAATACCGCAAGAAACTTAATTCTGAAGCGCTGAGGAGCGCTTTTCTTGAAATTATACTAATCCCGTTTTACGGCAGTTCCAATCGCTTGCAAGATGCGCTTGCAGTGTGGNCGGCATAGGCGATGAAAAACGCGTTGATTGGTTGAAAATCCATTGATTTCACTTTTACTGACCAATCAGCAAGTCGGAAACAATCACGGGAATATGGACGATGGTGAGATCGGGAACTAATCTCTCCCACCGAGAGAAATGGAGGCCCAACAAGTTGTGGTAATGAAAGTTTTGAACAGTTCTATTTTGAATTAGGCCTAAACTGTAGCGTGGAGTAGGCATACTTGGTTGGAGGGCGGAGTCACGCATAAAGCTGTGAAGGTGCCGCTAAACAATACGGTCCGCGGATATGTCCTTCAGTCTGGCGTTGGTCTTCAAGTCGAAAGTGCGAATCTAGCGTGTCAAGATTCTGTCCTCGGTCTGAGCCAGGTTCAATATATGAAGTTAGACAGATGGAGAGAGCGAGGTGTAAAGAGGTTTCCGCTGACATAAAGCAGGATAAATCATATAAACCCTGGCTATTATTCTTGCTAATTACAGCCAATCATTCCTTATTTCGACCACGCAGTGATTGCATGATACGTAGTCCGAATACTCTCTTCTGTTGACGTATGTGGTGTCGGCAAGTTTATCGAGTCGGAGACTGCCTAGCGCTACATCTCATCCAACGACCATGGGAAACGTGGCAACGCAAACGGTCACCGGGTTGATGCAATTATCATCATGTCTATATGTTGCATTCCGTTTAATTCTTCGGCAATGCCAGCCTCAGGTTTCGGAGTGAAATCCGATGAGCCCATCATTTCCATTTTTTGGCGTACATACAAAATGTTGACGATGAATTCACAGCTTTCTGATATGTGTTTAAAGAACTAACGGATGTAACACTTTTTATTTACGAGTTAGGTGTTTCAAAATGTTGACGATGAATTCACAGCTTTCTGATATGTGTTTAAAGAACTAACGGATGTAACACTTTTTATTTACGAGTTAGGTGTTTCAAAGCACATAAATAGTTTTTTACCTCCTTCATCAAGCTTATTAAAAGTTGTTTATGTGAAGGAGTAGGCCCTACACTCTTAGCCAAAAAGATTCTTTAGGGGTTCTTTGTGCCACACCAGAGGAACCCCAAGGTTCTATATAGAACCTTCTGTAAAACCTAGCGTCCACTAGGGCGCGGACAAGACGCGGAATGCAAATTTGGTGAATCCGCATTCATTCGGCAACCTCTCCGCATATTCCTGAAAGGTTCCGTTCACTGTCTTTATCATTCCTGAACAGTTCGCGGCGTTTCTGCACGTTCGGGAGTGGGTAAAATAACCAATAGGACTTGATGCGGAAGCAATGCCGAAATGACACATTTGCTTCCGGAACCCTTCCTCATCTTGTCGGCGGTCTAGTGGACGCCACCCATAAAGAACCCGAGGGGGTTCCATATAATATAGAACCTTTCTGTCGCCAAAGAACCCATAAAGGTTCCAGATAGAACCTTTTTCTGAGGGAAAGGTTCTATATGGAACCTCTAGGGGTTCTTAAACAACCCGAGGGTTCTTAAATCAGAGGGTTCTCCTGGTGTTGCACCAACGAACCATTTCGGCTAAGAGTGTATGGGTGTTGTTTATCAAACGCTTCCGTTGATCAAAAGTGTTAGTACATCTTTATAAAACATCCAGGTTTTTTAGAGGGGCGTTTTAAATAATACAGTTCTAAAGGCGAGACAGCTTCCTTAACCCTTTCACTACCTGTGGCAATTCGGAAAAAAAACGGTAGATCTAGTACAGGAACCCTGTCCCCTCCATGTTCATCGGATTCGGAATGAAGCACTCAGTTGGAGCTTTCCAATGAATAGGCTCGACCTCGTAGGGTTGCGAAAATTCAAACCGAATCAAAAGGCAAAGCAAATCGAAAAAAGTGGATGTACTATTACATCCACCATGCAATCAGTGTACCTCGTCAGTCGATAAAGGGAACGACCTGGAAAAAGCACGACAGGCGCAGGTGGCGGTTGGGATGCCGTTGCTAAAACGGAATACAGGGCATACCTTGTTTGACATGGCACATCAGGTATCCAAGATCCAAGACAGATGTACTTGGCCCTGAGCGGTAATCAGCAACTGCCAGTACAGAGGGTAGGCCTAATATTTCTAGTTTGGGTAGTATAGTACCACGTGACTTAAAAAAAATCTAAATGGCCAACCACGATGCTGATCTGAAAATTTTGGCTTTGTTTATTGAAAAAAAAATGATTTAGACTACTTGTTGCTAGCGAATGGTAAAATGATTTATCTCACTGGTGATGCCGTCTGCCGTCAATAGTAGTTTGTTGACTGTCCTCGGCAGTTCAATGTCCACTTCATTGAGGTAGGCTAAGCAACGGCCTGGGCAGAATTGGTCTGTAACAGGTTTGCTGTGAAAAAAAATGTTGATTTCCTCTGGTTCTGTTTTAAGAGGATATAATGCCTGATGTTCAAAACAGTTAGCAAAATGCTTTCACTTAAGACTTGCACAGCAGGGTCCAATGTAAATGCACTACAAGAACTTGCAGTGGAAACAATTTGCTAGCTTTTACACCGGTTTCAAGTCCTTTTTCTCTTGGCAATCATTGGAGCTGGTGTTATTTCGAATATTGAACTAGCTAAGAAGAGTAAACTCCTTTCTCTTTAAGTGAAGAAAGTAAATTTTAGGGGGACATAGATTTACATGTGTCTCTGCACTGCCAGTGCTGTTGGGAGTGGTTTGGGGCTTTTTTTTATTTCGTTCCGTCTTAAAATTCTAAACAAAGCAGTTCCCCACTTCACGGTATCTGAATTTCCTTCCTAGTCCGCTCAAAGCAGCTACCAGAGTTTCCCTGCGGCGCTGTTTATCAACGTTTTTCTGTAACCGAGTGAGGAGGTCAGAGCTTGACTGTCAAAAAACGTGTCGGTATCGTCTTGTTAAATTTATCCTGGCAATGAATCTAAATACATGTAGCGCAACTGAAAGCGATAAGGCGACGATTAAGTGAACGCCAGAAGCTTTTGTTGCAGCCGCCGTTTCGAACAAAACTCCCCATTGTTAAATCAGAGACAAAATAGGTCTTGGCTCAAAACCCAACTGGATTATACCTTCTTGCAAAACATTTACTTCAGCTTCCATCTTTTTTCTTTTTCTCCGTATTTAGGGTAACCTATTCAAAGTATCGCCAAACTTGCGTGATGAAACAGCGTTGCTTCGGGTGGTCACACGGCTGTAAAGGTTTTTCACAAAATCACGTGACCATTGTTCATGCCGCCATATTGGCCTCAAGCCGCAGTATGCATGGTGTACATGGTTTACACTGGCGTGCCCGAGCGAACCGCCAGGAAAAATTGAACCGCGGTTTTCGTCAACGCCGTTGCGTGTTTAAATCGCTTAAACGCCCCGAATACCTGAATCAGTTGTCTCTCGAGATTATGTCTTCATTCACCTCGTCGTTCTTACGTTTTATACCCTAGAACAAGTTACAGAGGAATGATAATAGCCTACCCGAATTCAGAATCTCAGAAGGCCGCGGCGTTAAAGGATGAAGAAGCTCTTTGATTTGAGACTGTAGGATATTAGGCCTACAGTGGAAAAGTTCCAGATAAAAGTCTGAATACAGTGACTTTTGTGTGTTTTCTTCCTGTGACATCTTGAAAGTAAAGACGCGTGAGGTGTCTTACTTAATTTTCGCGTATTTTAATTCCTGTAATATAAAATTGTGGACAGAAGTGGTTTTGTGGTATTGTGCAACGTTTATTTTGTTGGGGTTGGGCCTGGAGCAAGTTAGATGCTGGCTTTGTTCCTCTCGTAGTCTCTGTTGTCCAATGATTCCCGAACCGTTTTCTTTATTATGATGGCTAACTTGTTCGCAGCAACCCAAGGCAAGAACACAAAGATGAAATGACGGTTGTCCGAGTTTTTTGAGGCAAACAAACTTGATGATCAAAAATTAACTGAATGGGTGATAACTTCTGTGAAAAAATGTTGGACCAAGCCTAGTTTTCAGAACCGATATGCGTAGTCCTGTCCCTGACTGGATTTCAACAAATTTTCGTTCAGTACCTCGACCAGCCCAATTTCGCCGTGGAAAACTTCCTGAACCCACCGTCAGTCTCAAAGCGCTGAACATTGTTTAACCCCAGTCTCTCCTTTCTGGGGAACTCATACCCTACGAACTTCAAATGAACAACAGACTTCATTTGTTAATTGACATGTACCTTAAGGCCTAAATATACAGGTGTGTTGGCTGACGACAACATGTCCGTGTAGACATCGCTCGCAGATTTCTAATTCACGGCGGAAGTGCCTCCCCGAAATACGAAGACAACGCCAAACCAACATTATGAAAGCGAAAAGTACGGTTAAGTAAAAATTCTGCTGTGGGGTATGGAAGTTGGCCCATTGTTCGTCATCTAAGATGTCACCTCTCCAAAGGAACTGGTGGGCGCACTTAGTTATCAACACAAACGTGAATTCAACGGTCGAGAAACCCATCCCTTTAAGGGGTATTCACTGTATTCTTCTCCCTTTGCCTCGATGCGTTCAGTAGGCCTATCTTCCCTTCCTTCTTTGAAAGCGTCTTCTTTAGAATCCGTCCAGCCACAGAAAAGGCCTCCCAGGCAAAATTTGCCGGTGAATTTGTTTGCTTTTGCCCTTTTCGCTATTATTGCAAAAATATAACTCAATCCAACTCGTCATCTTTTCATCTGTTTAACCCTTGATGTCTCCTTGGATGGCAGGAGTCTCCAATAGGAGCTGTCAGCGAGTTGACCACTAGGTGTCACTAGGGCCCAATTCAATGCATCTAGCGGACCCAGTCATTATCGATCGAGCAGCGATCGTAATAGATTTCCTGTACATTTGGTCCGCTAAGACTGTGCTGCCATCTGTTAGCAATAAGCGCGGCTGACTGCTCCTATTAAAATAGGGTCTTCTTCGGTGATTTCTGGCTGCACAGTTTTGGTAGGCAGATTCGGCTCTCTCCTTACCAATCACATCGACTGACATGTGTTTTGGTTTGCCTACCAACATGTACACTCCTCTCGCAGTGTTTTGTTTCGCTCCGTACGTACGCTTCACAAACCACTGCTTCGAATGGCCGGTCTTCTGCCGAATTACCACCAGATCACCACTACTGTTCCCACTGCCGCGCTGGAGAAAGTGTTTTAGGATTTTGCTCAGTTGCAGCCTGATGGCGGGCGCTGATTGGTTGGACAGTAGTGGTGCCATCTGGCGGTAAATCGGCAGAATACCGGCCATTCGAAGCAGTGGTTTGTGAAGCGTAGGTACGGAGCGAAACAAAACACTGCGAGAGGAGTGTAACCAACATGTTGAGAGTTACAAAATCAGTATGCCAGTATTACCAGTACTCATGCATGGAAAAAGGGTCTTTCATCTGATTGGCTCTACCCCGCTAATCCCTTCCCACTTCGATGGGGTCTGAGGTGAAATGTCGATGAAATAGCCTACTGATTACTTCTGGGACCTGTGAACATGAATTCTTAAACGTGACTTTACGGTATGAATACGAATTGCAGTAAAACCTGCACAATGGTGGGAACCTCACACAATGAACACCGAAAATGAGGGTAATGGGGATCCTAGAGCTCGACAGAGGGCAGCACACCGAAACCCGGTCCTAATACGATGGACGCCTTTTGTGTGGGAGATTGATCAGGACCGGGATGTCAGTTTCATTTTAACAGTTGTAACCACTAGTGACACCTATTGAAAAAGTCGGCTATCGTCCCCACTGTCGCTATAACTGAGTATGTACGGTATATATTTTGTAATTGCCCTACCTGCAGTCGATGTGGCGTGCGTAACACGTGGTGTCTATCAGCAGCAGCAGGAGAAAAGCGATACTGATGGATATCTGGTGCACGTATTTCATGGCGGATTAAATACGGTGGCTGCAAAGATAAAAAAGAGAACAAAAATTAATTCACCACATATCGTTCGGGTACATGTAGGGCCTACAGTTAAAAGTTGAAACAGGGCACAAGGTACATGTACATGTGCGATGATGTATGTACTTGGTCAGCATGAAAAACCATGTTTCTAGGATATGTGCACCCTCACCTGGCGGCAGCATCAGGAACCAATACACCGGTGTCCTGTCCAACCCACACATAGCCAGTGGTAGCAACTCGAATAGACTGATACTATATCGAAGCCTTCGGCGACACAAGCCCAGGTGGTGAGCCAAAAAATGGCCGCCATCCTTTTCCTCCCTCGAGAAGTTCGGCTGTGATACCATTACTGACCCTTCACCTAAGTAAAGTACATGTACCATACTTCAACTCATGCTTTTATTTGTAGCAACAGTCTCCCTGCCTAATAGGCCTATCAAAATGTTTTAAGGCGAGCGGCTCGCTTATGAATTTTTGCTAATGTTGATAACTTAGATCATTCAAATAGGTAGATTCGAACAGTCTTGTCGAGCAGTCACCCCCTGATCGGTCTGTATGTACAATCGAGATGGTCAACCTCGCCACCTAGAATTCGCTACAACCATAACGCTATGAACGAGGTCATCATAATGAGATGCACCACGACGGCGTCACGAAACCATGTTACGAAACATAGCGATAGCGTGTCCTCTTTATATTATCCCCGGAGCAACCCAGGACAGGAGCAAAACCCCATATGCAACAGGCAAAGGCTGACTTCATGTTGCTTGTACTCTCTTGGAAAATGATTTATAGACAAATGTCATGGCTTGATAGATGACCAAGGCAATTGCTTTGCCGGACAAGAGTAAATGGCGCCTACTTAAGCTCACTTCCATTTATAGAGCCCGAAACTGAGGTACAGGTCAATTTGTCCAATTTGATGGCGTCCAAGGCATTGGAATGGCAATCTCCTGATGCTTGAGGTACATGGTCAAATTTTTCGTTCTATTTTTTTGAAATTCAGATTCAAGGCCTACTGTTGAAATGTACATGTATAAGCCTACCCACGTGTAATACCCACATGAATTTGTACGCACATGTGCTGTCAGCACTCGTGACTAGATCTCTTTCATTGAATACAATTTGTAGCCTACATTAGGGGAATTCCATAGACTGAAGGCATCCTTTCAGACGCTTAACACTAGGATCATCGGCCTCAATGCTAACTACCGTTTGACTCATGATGCGATAGCCGTTGGTTTCAGTTAAGGCTAATAGGCGCCCATGGACGGCAAATCTCAATGCGGTGTTTTTAAAGTTGAGTGACCAAACGCTGCTCGACTGCAGCCGGAATTGCACCGTGTAGGAGAGAGCAACACACAATCAAATAGAATAAATGTTATTGTTGTTTTTTTCCTGTTCGTCAAACATGACATCAGAAACTTATCATTCTTATATTTTTTCTAATCTTCCATTCTGTTTCGACAATGACCACCGGTGCGCCTGATTTTACATAATCCGGCACAATCGGCCTTCCGTTATTGCTGTCGGGGTAAACACGCTACTGTATCCTTTATATATTTGCTGACAACCGTCTCGAGGGTGCAAAATTCCTGAGATAATAATACAAGAGGGTCGTATTTGCGTTACATCTCACTTATGCTGCTCACGCAGGTCTAAGGCAAACAAGCGCCTGTTTCGTTTTACCGTCCACTGCCATTGGTCCCCAATTACTCACGGCAGCTATAGGTGCCGTGGTTCAGAAAGAACCAGGAACAGCTAATGGCTGAGTGGATCTGCACACAATAGACAGATATTGCTGAAATCTTTCTTCCGTAATGGGGGCGAATATACGTTAGATTCGGAGAAGGAAGTTGTATTATCTGCAGGTCATGTTGTACCCGAGGTCTTTCAGACAGAATCCTACGGTGCCGCAATCAAAACGATCGGCGCCTGTCACCTCTGAGGTCCCCGGTTGACACCTGGGCCTTTTCAGAAGATTTTTCTGTTCGTCAGGAAATTTCCACTGGCAATGAACGGATTAATATACGACTTTCTTTGAGCAGAGCATGAGATCAGTAATTCTAGTTACATTGTGTGAGAAAGGAAGTACCGCAGACGGCACAAAAAGCACGGTTCTCGACTGTACGAGCAGCTTTTAAATACCACTGACCATGGAGGAATTATACTGTCAGTGTAATTCCTCCATGCACTCGGTGTAATGATGTAGTTGGTTCATCAGCATTAGGCTAAACAACATTTTGGGATAGCAAAAAAATAGTGGATACGAGAAGTGCATTACAAAAAAATTAAAGTTATCCGTACCATGTTAAGTTTTTAATTAAAAATCACTAAGAAAATAAAATAAACATTGGCTGAAGTTCTAATGATGTATTCCTTAAACCGGCTTTCTGTCTTTACGACATTTTCAAAAGAAAAAATTAAAAATCACTTCTTTTGTTGCTAAAGAGTTTTCAAATAATATGTTGTCAATTTTAGACAGGTCGGTAAAGTAGGCAATATGCGACACTGTGTGAAAGACATTTCCTAACCCATCTATAACATTATCTCGCTTTGAACGAATGCGTGACTGATATTTATGATGGTCGTCTTGAAGAATGCAGGCCTACCATAAGAACCCATTGGCCGCTCATGTCCGATTGCCCATCCACCCACAGCATATAAGTAACAGAGCTATTGGTTGGTCAGTCCATAGGCCACAATGGAAACAACAGCGCCAGCCATTGGCAGATCATCTCCGAGTTCCCCGCCAGTTCTGCAGTGTGTACTATGAGAACCCATTGGCCGCTCATGTCCGATAACCCATCCAGCCCACCCACATTTATAAGTACAGAGCTATTGGTTAGTCATGCAGTCCGAGAGGCCTCAAAGGAAACAACAGCGCCTACCATTGGTAGATCATCTCCGAGTACCCCGCCAGTTCACCTCTCGAAAAGTTGATCTGGTCACAACACTAATCAAATGGTACAGGAACTCAGATTTAGGACGGATAGCCGTCCTGTGGGTAATAACACGTTCAAAACCGCTGTCAAATGACTTCAAAATATTGATTTAAATTACATGGGGATGGGGTAATTGGAATTGGGATTTCAATGACTCGTGAGGTTGGTGATAAACGTGGCATATGTGTCAGTTTCCGTTTTTTACTCTGTCACGCAGGAGAGATGCACGTTTTCGAGGCTGTGATTGAAATGCAGTTGAATTAAGATAAAAATGTATCGTTGAAATTAATTTCAGACGATATTTTTTTCATAACGGTTACATTCCCATATACATGTATTATGTTGCGTGTTATATATTTTTGATAGAGGGTTTCCGCAAAGCCCCCGAATCGCCAACGCCATCCCATTTCATTGTTCGACGCCACGAAGAGAGAGCATCAAACAAAAAGACCAAGAGGCTTTGCGAAAACTCGATATTTTCTTAACACAAACCTGAAAAGCAGACCAATCCTAACCGAATGTCCAAAGAACCCCAGGAAAAGGGATGCAACCTCCGTAACTGTTTTCGTTATATTTGTATTCTCCTTTTGACTAAAGGCGGGTGATGTAATTAACTTCGTAAACTTGTTTTTCACACCTAGAATATACCCATCGCCATTTGGTTGCGATGTAAAAATATAGGAACGGTATATTACCTGCGGCATGTATAATGTTCATGTAATTCGGTGGGCGCCATTAGGAAGGGATACAATGACATTCTTGTCGGAAAAGCTGCATTTTATTTTTTCGTTGGCATTGGTCATCGATTAAATAATGTGTATACCATCATTCTGACCATCCAATCTTTTCGCTCCCTAGCCTTTTCCCTTTTCTTCTTGACAATCCCATTACCCTTCAACTTCGCCTTTAATTGGAAATAGGATCTGAAAGTCATGAGCCTCGCGCAGCTAGCCGTTTTGTCCTGCGCTGAGTGTTGCTTTCCGATTCCCCAGATTCTCAACAGTGGCTGGGTGACCGAGACTAAAAATTACGTTCATGAGAACTACGCTAGCCGTCGATTCGTGGAGTTCGAAGAAAAACGCGAATCGACGGCAAGAGTACATGTAGCTCTTGTGAACGTAGTTTAGGAATAATATGCGTCTTAACCTTTCGATATTTCTGCGTGTTTTACACAAGGATGAGTCGGTTCGGCCAGGAAAAAGGCCAGGTTGTTGCAGGTGTTGAAATTCCACTAAGCCTTCGTCTGCAGAAAGAGACCACCGCGTAAATCTCCCAATACTTTCTAGCAGGGATTAAGGAAACTCCTCTAAGCCATCCTCCCCAAAGGCATATTCATTCTTCCTTCGTCTCATCGCCTGATGACCGATGAATCCAGCACCCCAAGGAGTCTCACTTACATACTCCTAAGTAAAATAATATTTATATTGCTTGCTCTCCTCTTTAGATGTCTCTTAAAAGATCAGTAAAATGGATCGGTTTCATACCTTTCCGATGACAGAATTCATTTTGTCAAAATGCTATCTGCCGAAATTTCTCTGAGGTATTCTCGAATGGACCAAAGCTATGACGCCTATTCCGTCGATATTTTTACCTATCGGTAGTTTTCATCTCTATCCTTCATTAAATAGTGCCGAAGTTCTTCAGCGATGAACTCGACCTTTGGGGGACTATAATAGAGGCTAGACTATATCTTAGCTGACTCCCAGATTTACGCATAGTCAGCAAAAAGAAATCACCTCTTGTACTGTACCCCCAGGTTGATGTCGTTGCTAAACCCGCCAGCCCTTTACGGCCGAGTTGTGGCGCATTTGCGTCCGAGCTCGAAGTTAATTTTTGATCCTTTCGGACCTCAAATATGGCTGCCAGGCAGCCATCTTGAAAAAAATTACTTTTGTCCATAGCGCATTCACTATACCAGCTAGAATGTTGTAACCTAGCACACGTTGAACGGGTGGTTGGATGATTGACTAACGCCATTCACCACTGACCAATGGCGCAACGGTAAAAATCACGTGACATTGCCAACCAATCAACCTACTACTTTTCACAACACCATGCATGCAGAATTCACGCGATGGCAGCGTCATTGCAACATCAGAAAATACGATATATCGAGGTAGTCATGTCTCCAGGGGTTTCTACTGCCGTTGTTGGAGTTAGGCCTGCTAAGAATATTGGTGAACTACCGATAATCGAAATGTTGTAGTTTGTCCTAGATAGAATAGTCCCCTTTTCATGCGTCTCCATCACCAATAATTCCTATGTTAACAGGAAGATTGTTGTTCCATCTGGAAATAATGTTCAACAAACAAGAAATACCTCCCGTGTTTCGAGCCAAATTTAGGCCTGTAACTTTCCTTTTTTTCTGAGGAGAAGAGTACTACGTCATGTCATGGCAATTTACATGACATTTCACGTGTACATCTCTTCATTTCAGAAAAAAACAAGGTGTTAGACTCCTTTTGTCGCACTGTCGTGAGTCCCAGAATTTACGGGGGGGGGCGTGACTCAGACACTTCTCGAAAATATTTCGGCGTTCTCAACCAGTAAAAAAATTCACCGCGGTAGTAATGCCTGTCGTTACGGAATCGTAAAAATATTTGCATTTTATGGGAGATTTTCTTTAACGATTGCCTTAATTTCGTGGGACAATTCATAGAACGCAGTGTTATCATCTGATTTCGAGTGAATTCGCTTCAAGATAACACGGCTAGCACTAATGCACTGAATGAAACCTTTTCGAAATTGCCTCCGACGTTGGCAAATCGAATTCCGCCTTCCCCGGCGTTACCATTCGATATCTTATCCTGTTAGACCTGAGAACCTGGATCGGGTTTTTGCAACCGTCGCTACGATGTCCGCACAGGGGCGTGACAATCAAATTTCGATCTCTCGCCTATTTACAAAACAGGTTTAATTCAGTTTTCTTAAGTGGGTTCTTGAGTGGAGGGTTTTGATTGAAAGAGAGTTTGCAGTGAAGATGGCGTGCGTTGAGTCGGACTATTTTGATTTCGATATGATTGGCCATTATCGCCATCCGTAACCCAGCATACGCATGTTTCGTAGAATCTGATTGGAAGATAAATTGAAATCCGATTGGCCTA
>NMRB01001094.1:185225-214426 GCA_002633025.1 Notospermus geniculatus | reverse complement strand
TTTTCATCAATGAGCTCTATGGGCCACCGTAGATGTCAGTCAGTTGACCAATAGGAGTCACTACGGCCCAATTCAATGCCTCGCGAACCCATTCATGCTTGATTGAGCACCAACCAAGATAATTTTTCTTTATTATTGGTCCGCTAGAACTTTGCCGCCATCTTTTGGCAAGAAGCAAGGCTGACGGCTGCTCGTATTGCCCCCGTGTTCTGTAAAGTTTACTCAAAAACGCAACATTAACTTTGACTACATCGCCTTTTGAACTATTGCACTTTAGTATGCTATTGGTAAAATCGGAATCAGACCCTGACTAGCCTCGGGTGTCTTTATGTCGACAAACGTGAGGTACAATTATTTCGATAAAAAGGCCTAGACTTAAATATTATTGCCATTATCTTCAGCGGTAATTTATCCCTTCTTTATCATTTACTTGCCTAAAGGTTCTAACGTTATAACTTCCATCTTTATTTTTGTATTCTGTACACTGTAAATAAGTAGATTTCCTGATAACTGTGGGATACGCCGACGGCGATTTCCCGAGTTGAGGTTTTCTTTTTGTCCTATCTTTCTATCGTCTGCGGTCTATCCTGTCAAACGACGAGGAGACGTGCAGCAACAAAAAAGATATCAACCGCAAACATTATTGATGTTTGTTTGAGAATTTAACAGGCCCAGGAAAAGTTGGTCAGAAAGTTACTCTTTTGATGGTGTTAACCGCGTTTTGAATGCCCATGACGTTCAAACCTGCTTCGTTTAAAAATGTTATCCAGTCTCATCCTGAGACGGGACCGAATGCCCCCGCAGCAAAGTGTTTTCAGTGATATAAGTTTCCAAGACTATATAGTGTTGTAGAACCGCTTACTGTCAACGAACCATAATAACTGTTTCGTAAGACACGTATTTTTCGTACTAGGCCCGCGTCATATATGTATGACGTATGAAGCATGAGGAAAACCTGCAGAAATTCTATAGGGATATTTAGGCCAATGTTTAGAAAATAGGACCGAAGCTAACATGCAATGTAACATTGTGATTCCACTATACTACATGTACACTCTTGATGAGAAGTGGATGTCGTTCGGATGTGTTCGGTAACTTCCGGAAAGCGGGTGTATAAGGTCGCGTGACAAAATTTTGTTGTCCGAGAGCAGAAATTGCGTTTGTACATGTAATATCTATCAGCGTTTCTGTGGGTGAATGTTCCCCATTATTGTACTGCTCTATTGAACAGTTATGGCCTCAGTGCCTGTCTATTGTCACGACGTTCCCAATACAAAGAAAGAAATGTTGAAAAACGGGAAACAATGGCAGATGTTACACCGTTCCTCTCACTCTGAAGTCACCCTGCTAACTTTTTTCATTGCAAGCCCTCTGGTGTTTCTTTTATATGACGATGCCCTTTGGCGCAAGAAATGAATAGGCCTAGCTTGGGCGAGCGACCACTTGCCTTTGTTTCAGCAAATCGTGCGAAAAATGCTTCGGGAACGTGACACGGCGAATGAATGATCAAGTTGCGCTGGTTTCTTGGACCTAAGCGGCTATATCGGGCTCAGAGAACCGCCGCAGAATTTTTCTTCAGCAAAGTTTGCAACGCTTTTGTTATGCACATTACCTCTCGGCTATATGAAGTCCCTTTCTCTTTTTTCGGCTCCTACGTTGATATTTTGCGGAAGGAACCGCATAAGGTATTGTTATATAGTAACCAACCATAAGAAAGTAAATCAAAACTGTTCCAAACTTGCGGCAAATGGAAAACAATGATAAAGCCTTTGAAATCACTCTACACCAGTAACTTCTTTCTTCTGGTACCGGTATGACTTGCTCTCTGCTAAAAATACGGCAACGTCGCAAAGAAAAGTCTTTTGTCTGTCAGCGAAACAAACTTTTTTGTGCTCGCAAGCTAATTTAGCGGCGACGATTTCATGCGCTTCTAAACGTACATCCGCAAGGCCGTACTACATGACTGAATAATATATAGAAAATACAGTGAAACCCCTCTAAGTGGACCACGCGTGGGACCGGGTCAAACTGGTCCACATAGAGGGGTGGTCCACATAAAGGGGGTTGGCATTTTCGAAATATTGGAGTCCGACGGTGACACTACCACTTTCACCACAGATGGATCCCATGTTGATGTTTAATTACCCCTTCGATGTGAGTGAGTCATTCAATGTTGATTAGCTTAACTGAGTTTTTGTTTAGCTTACGCCAAAGGTGTTAATTGTTTGTTTATCCCTGGGACCAACAAAAAGCCTATGGTGTGAAATATAGCTTTTCCATGTGTTTGGTGTAAACATGGACCACGTGAATACCCAGATTTTGCATCTTCTGGTCCACATAGAGGGGTCACCATGCACTTTGGGACCCTACTTTTGGTGGTCCAGGTCGAGGTAGAGGGGTGGTCCACTTAGCTAAAGGAAAATGTGAAGGATTTATTTGGGACCGACAAAAATCGATCCACATAGAGGGGTGGTCCACATAGAGGGATGGTCCACATGAGGGGTTTCACTGTACCAATAGGCCTACTTTAGTGGCACAAAATATGCTTTGTCAATTCTCTGCCTGTGTCATTATTTGCCAGTTCTCATCTGGTTAGCCCATTGTTTCTGAGTTAAGAAATCTTTGATAATGTTCTTCCAAACAATTGATTAGCAAATGTTTCATTTTTTATAGGTGATCCTTTGAAAATAACAGACAAATGATTCTTGAATTGTACAGTGACCCATTTGACACGATGATATTTTGTGTTTTATGTAGAAACCCACCCGAATCAATCCAAAAAGTGTTTGTAAGCTTAAACAGCGTTTAACCATTGATTACACAGTGGCAAGGCCGATGTTTTAATATTGTGCAGAAACTCGTGCGTCGACTCTATAATCAGTGTTCAAACGCTGTTTAAGCTTACAGACCTTTTATGAATAGTGTTTAACCACCGTTAAAGTATAAACGCCCTTTATGAATAGTGTTAAAGGCTGTTTAAGCTTAAACACCCTTTAGGAATTCGGCCAAATTTAGGACAGTGTTGGGACAAGATGTAAATAGAAACACTAATAGTGTATAGGATATAGGAAAAATCCTTCTCTTCATCCGAGATATCGATGCTTAGTCTAGGTAGATACAAGAATTTACCAACTGGCCACCAATTGATGTATCATTGATACAGTGGAGAAATTCCCACGGGCTACCGTGAGTTAGTGTCCGCAGTGCCTCTTTTTGATTCCACATCATCCGTGATAATATCGCGAGTTGTGTACACAGATATCTTGTTGGTCAATATTGATAGTGTACTAATAATATTCTCTGGCCGTTTGTTTGGACCGTCAACCAGTGAAGGGAGTGGAATGGCCCGAGGTACTGTTGGTACTTGGGAGTTAAAACGAAATCGTGGCGTGGCAATGATTTATTTTCAATTTCGCTATCCATTTTTAGAATTTAATGGTATTTCACATCACTTCACTTCGTGTTCATGTTAACTAGCTGTACCCCGCTGGTACCCGTTATGATGTACATGTACACACTGATATATACGTGTACGTGAATAGCAAGTTCTTCAGTCACTTAGAGCGTGCTCCACTTGACAGATTTCTCGTGCTCTTTGGCTCTCAATGGGCACAATTCACCTTTCTTGCTTTCCTTGTGACTTACATATACCCTGAAACCAATGACACAATTGGCTGCCCACAGTTTTTATGGTTTTGCCCACGGGCAGCCAACTCGCACGGAAAAAAACTCAGTAAAGTTAGCTTCTTGGATTTCTTGCAATTTACGCCGAGACGAACGACGCCATAGACTGCCCACCCACAGTTTTTATGGTTGAGTTGCCCATAGGGAGCCAATTAACAGTACCACGAGAAAATCTTAAAAGTGAACCAACGCCAGTGTTGTATGTACATGTACATGTACCAAATTTTGCTGTAAGAAAAGGGTGTGGTAGGCCTGATGTTCTTAATCTTTCTAATCAAGTGTCATAAAGGGGAATTGCGTCGAATCCTTTGTGCTGGTTTGGTTCACTACAGCCAACCTGGTTCAGAATAAAACAACCTACGGAAGAAGCAAATCTAATATCACCTCCTTTTATTGGAGTAAAATTCAAATGCATGACGAATACGATCGCCGTTGATTCTGCATCATGATTAGATATTATATTGCATCTAATGTTGTCTATTGGTTCTCGTAGAGGTCCGGGTACGAGTGACTGGGCACATCCTTCCGAGGATGCCTTGCATTGACAACTTGGCAATAGCCTGTCTCCCAAGCAGCCGTAACGAACTCGTCGGCGGGGGAATACGCGTCCGCGAGGGAACGTCACGGAAACCGACAAGTACGGCTGGGTTCGAAACATTCTTCGAGACAGTGCTCCCTGACCCGTCGGGTGAACGCCATTGACCTGCAATTGCCGAAGCCAAATCTCGTGCAACAACAGTCAACAGCCGCATCAGCTTCCTCGCTAATGAACCAGTTCTCCCAATATGTATTGGAATGTATGTAATGTACTATGAAATCGCCTACAAAGCGACACTTTTTCGAAATCACACAGACACTTTTTTGAAGTTTTATGCGCGGATGCACACGCTTTTCCACTGCGTTCTTCTTCGGGGGAGAAATGTTTATCATCGGTTGTGATGTGGTCTTTGAAGTAGTGCGAATCCTCCAACGGAGTTGATAGCTACCTTTGAGTAACGGTGTTCTTCCGTGTGATGTTGTTGTTTAAACGTATGTAAGGCGTTTAAACAGCGCACTTTAAAGTATTTGCGTTGGTGATCGTATCAAACTCGCTGGTTATGATCTTCCAGAAAAAAAGGAGCATGGCGGTGATAACGTGGAGGAGTGAATGAATCTAGGCTCTGCCCGAAGTGGTAAAAGAGGCAGTGCCTCTACTAAGAAGAGCGCTACAGGCAGATTCCGACTCTCCCGGCCACTCGCCGCAGCTAAGCAGCAGGTGCAGACGCTGATCATGATCACACCTCCATGCAGTGAACGCATGAGCATGGAGCATGCCCGACTGCGTGGAGAGTTCACATCGGGTACAAATGGCCGCTTGAAGGTCAAGGTCAAATGATCGTAAACAAAACTGACGCCGAGGAAAAGAGCTCCGCTGCTGATGATATACGTATTGTCGGTTTATGGAGTTAATCCGTAGAAAATCATCATCTCTGACAGGTGGTATCAATCAGATGGCAAATTTAGACGTCTGACAAACGGGCGGTGCCCACAAAGGATTAAATGGCGGGTATATGTTTCTGTAAAAACCTATGTTTTCTATGTAGTTTACTTGAAGTTACCTGCGGACGTTGATTTTGTACTAAGGACGGAAAAGTCAAAAATACGGAGTTGAGTACTCACTGTCACTGCCAATATCACTTAGGCGCTGATATTTCATGAATGCAGAAGAAAGTGTGTTGAACAACTGTATAAATGCCCCCCCCCCCCCATAAAAAGAAAAAAAGGTGAACAGGTTCGTGAAGAACCGCATGCTAGGCCAGCGCCATGGATTCATTCATTGGAAAATGTTCCCAAGTATTCCTCTCGGTTCATCCGATCACCCCGTACGTGTTGTGAACTGTGAAGCAAGTAGGTTTAAAATCGGTGATGATATAAGGATAATTACTGGTCCAAACTACCTCATGAATAAATTACTCTTTCAAGAAGAGAAAATTTATCGATCATACATCTTTGTACCTATCCATTCCTTTTTAACATCAATTGCTTTTAAATTGGTCACTTTGTAAAGACATCTTAATGAAATGAACAAGCGTGCTTCAGTCGACCAGTTCTCCCACTCGTCGCTGCTCCGAGTATTGTAAGAAACATCTGCTTTTGTTTGATGTACTACACTGTTTGGCTTTTAAGCTTTGAGCATTAGCCCGGAGATGCCATTTGTATGTTGTTAAGGCGTCGAGCGGCGTGGTCAAATATAGATATGAGAGGTGAGTGCAGTGGGGGATATATCAGTCGACCTGTTGGAGTCATGTTCGGAATATAATGGTCACTGGTTCACCAGTTTGGGCGTAAAAAACGCTGTTTTAAGCTAGTCCCATTTTCATCTTCTATAGATACAAAGCGTACATGTATACCAACGTGGACTGTCCGCTGAACCTATGAATTTTCGTCTCAAACGAAGATTACAATAGATACTGAAATTCCGCATGGTTTTTCGACTTCGAGACCAAAAGTAATGGACCCCTGAATTATTTCAACAGCATGACACCGAGTCTTGACTTACTATATCGTTTGCAACTGCTTGCTGCTGCTGCTGATGATGATGACAGACAGAATGAGATGAGGGCAGATAAATTTATTGATGAAAATTTCTTTATTTTGAAAAATAGAATTTCTGCTGATACAATGGGGCTATAGGGTACAATGCGGTTTGACTAGCTCGGTTTTGCATTGATTTTCTGAATATCCAAGTGTAGAGCTAATTACGACGATTTTAAGATCTAAGTACTGATAGGTGAAAGTGGCTAAATGGGCAAGTCTACGAGTTCAATACGGCCAATTAGTGTTTCCTTTCCCTTGAAGTTCAATCAAATCCATGTCGTACATTCTAAAAGCATCCTCAAGCACTGCACTGGAATCGAATGTACGGTTTTATCAGGAAGCAATGACCACTTATTGCGAGAGACTATGCGATTCGAAATTATCCTAAGAGTCATTGAGTGACTCTCATCAAACATGGCGCCGTTTGAATGACAAAAATGGCCGTTTTGAAGATATAGAAATTGATTAACGAGTTCTGTCTCAATTCGAAACGCATTCACCTGGGCTAATGTCACTCTATTACATGTATACTGTATCGCAGTCCAAGGGTGTCGACCGATCGTATATGAAATTGGCGAATTTATAGGGCTGGTGGCAGGCGATAAGCCAGAAACATTTAGACCACAAACATACAGCAATAATAACGCTAGGGGAATAACGCTCCGCAGTTGACGTCAATCTGGTCATTTCAGCAAGTTTGTCTGTGTTTCTTGGTGAACAAGGAAGATTGCAAGAAAGGAAAAATTCCTTCACGAATTCCCTTGATTAATTTACAGTCCGTTTGTCTTGAGTTCCCGAGTATTTTTAGTTTTTTAGTGCGATGCGCTGTTCGTGGGAGCCGATCAAACACAGAGTCGGATCTTTGCGTGAAATGTCAGCGTATCTACAGGTGGTCTCAAAACATATCTCCGTATTCCTTTTCCGAAACGCTTTGTGTAAGTCATCTCAAATGTTTCTGTCTGCCGTGACTTATGTAATTCTACAAACAAATGTTTCTAAGTCTTGCTGATAGGCCTTGCGGCCTGCTTCGATCGCCGATCGTACCCGCTCTCCGTCTGACAGAGAGGGCGACGCTCTTTGACAGCGCCGATTTTCTCTGCACACCCCGGTTTCCTCCTGCTGTACAATAAATTTCCCCAATGTTGTCTACAAAGCTGATAATGTCGTATTTTGTGCACAGCTCTCACTTCAATCACAATTTACCGGTGTTTAATGCCCCAACTGCTGTGTCAAAACCGTATGTCTGTTTGTTGTCATTTCTTTCTACACTATGAGAAAAAATTAGTTGATTAGCAAAACCTTGTCATCTCTCTGTTACAAACTGCACGTATCTTCGCTACGATGAAAAAAAACATGAATATGCGACAGAAACTGCCATCTTTAGACATAGCCTGGCGGAACTGAAGCTAATCTCGACTCTGTTGGTTTAAAAATAATCATTTAGGTTTTAATCCGGAGCAGCACAGGACTCAAAAGATGTAATTTTTTCATAATATTGTTAGTTGCATGAATTTCACAGAGCGCGCAGAGTTTGAACAGTTTAGTCAAAGGGGAGTTGTGCACTGCCTAATAGAGAGTTTTAGAGATCACCCGGCCAACGCTAGCACTAACGTAAACGCTGTTTGCGACTTAGGTAATGACAAACGAATAGCGTTGGCGAAAGTGTTAGCATTCGCGGTGCGTTGATATCGTCGACATCCTGCGCACCTCCGGTGCGAAACGGCTGCCGGTTGTGTCTAAAACCAAGACTAAGTCGTCGCGGTGTGAATAGATAATTCATACCATACCTTAATTGCATGTGACTAATGATATTTCCTTCATTCTCCAGAACAAGAAAGCGATCGATGAACGAAACAGCGGTAGAATCTTCTTCGAAAGCGTACCTTGGTAAATGAGTTACCTTTCATTGTCTCTTTGGCGTCTGGTTCTCGGTGATCCGGAAACCAAACCTGACAAAGTCTGCATTTTTGTTCCACCTGCAGGAGTGCATGACCGAGTCTGTAAAGTCAACGGCCGACAACATTGGGCGAGTTTAACCAACTCCAGGAGGAAACCGGAGTGCCCGCAGAAAACCTGTGCTGTCTCAGAGAGTGTCGTCCTGTGTTTACTATCACATGAATGCCGGGTTCGACCAGGGATCGAACCTGGAACATCAGGCGCCGACGTTTCCATTACGCTATTCGGACAGTGACAAACGTGACGCGGCGATATCTGGGTATATCACCACTATAGAGGAACTTCACGTGACGTCATCATTGACGTCATAATTCGCACGTCAGCCATGTTGGACGTCATCTGAAGCGGTTACCCATCACGTCGTTTTCTATGCTTACAATATACATCTGTTGTAGATAGATGTGCAAAGGTATAGAGTCGATACAAACATCGGTAGGGTAAATAAAGTTATTCTGTTTCATTTTCGACAAGATAAATATTGTTTTCTGCAAATAATAACAGTTTGAAAAAGAAGTTCGCGTCACTTGAAAGACGAAAAAGATGGCGGCGCCAACGACGATGACGTCAAGATTTTCAAGATGGCGATCTAGCGTCGACGGCTGTGTTAAAATTTCGTCCAATTATCAAAAAATTTTCAACGCTGTCGTGGAGTATGGGACAGTCATGTACCTCATTCTTACCCATCCGATCATCGTCATTATCATCATTTACCGATTAAGACGAGAAACAGGTAATTATGGTAGCATGCATCTTTGAACTAACACATATGAGGCAAAATAGAGGAAGAGGCAGTAATTGGTCGCATGCATCTTTGAACTCGCAGGTATCAAGCAAAAATACGGGTAACGCGTTGGTAGGTTCATCATTAGGGTAATGGGATATTTTTGTCCGGTTTTTGCATCGTTGGTTCTTTGATTTTATTGACCGCGTTGTCTGAATGTTGTGGATGTGTACCTGTGTTTGATGACTGCATGAGGGCGTGCAGTGGAGTACAACATAATGTGTGGTTGAGGCATCGATGGTTGTGACAGAGATGTAAAATGTGGGGGCATTTATAGATTCTATTTTTACACCGGTTCCGACCGAACCTGGGACCTCAGAGGTGACAGTCGTTCCACTGCGCCACTTTGACCGCCCAAAATATGCTTGTATTGTGAACCCAAAGATCTAGCAATATCTTGCAAATACCCTCTTCTGTTATTCTTTGTTTTCAGTTAACAGATTGATCAATTTTTTCCCTTTTAATTGAAGTCAGTAACTCAGCATTATATTCCTTTTTTTGATATTAGCATTTTTGGAATGAGTCACTGCAAAAATCCCTTGTTATTGCCGCGGATGCTGGAAGGGCGATTGAAATACACATTAAAAATATTGCAGGGAAATCTCGCAATGTCCATCATACAGCGAAACGAAATGTCATCCGTTGGTTCAGAAATTGACTTGATGACAATAGTCGCGGTCAATTAACGGGCGATGCTAATGTTTCCCAGTTGGAAACCTGAGCTAAGCCGGGTTCAGCGAGGACAATGTATGGTAACGAATTATTTTCCAACTGCGAGAAGCAGCGGAGCTCCCTGAATTTTTCACAGTCCGTTTAACTTCTTTGGTAATCGAATACAGACTTGCATTTGACTTCGATGCTTCGTTGTTGGAACCCGGTGTGATAGAATCTAATGCCTCCGTCTTCCTGATGTCCCCCTGTATTGCTTGTCACAGGATTACAGGTCCAATTTAATCCGTATTTGTTGGGGGAGATCACATATCATTGGGGGATTAATTTCTATTAACCGGTGTGCGAACGGAGAAAGTCTTAGGAATGCCAGTCCGCCAGACAATACCCTGCTATAGTCATAGGCCTGTACCCTCCCTCGTCGAACAACCGAATTGTACACACCCCTCAGTACATGTGTCCAAAAGTGGCAGGCCCCTGCCACTGGATATTTAAAATCTGGCCAGTCTGGACACTGTGCAGAGGGATGTAAAATCGTGCATAGAGTGGATGACCCATGTTGGACGGCACACCGTCAAGAAAGAAGCCATGATGAGCACATTTTCTGCCTGCAGTTGCTAGGAGCGGACGAATTACCACCGATTCCATTGTAAATCCCTCGAGATAATTAATCCTTAATGATAGAACGATTGATTTTCTGTAAATGATGAAATAGACACTTTATCGAACCTGCGACCTGATGTGGATGCGAATACCTTACGAGGTGAATTAGAACTGACGAGGTGAAAAGAGGTCGGAAGGTCGACTTGAGTACACGACCTATTCAAACTTAATGCATCGGCCATATTGAATAAATTATGCAAAGTTCCGTGTTGTGTTGAACGCACCTGACTTCTCTGCCACTTTTTTAGTTAATTGCCAATTTCCAAGTACTGCTGTAGGTTAATAGATTGGTTCCCCATCTCATCGGGACAAATATACGCATCCAAGACGTCATTGAAAATGGCTGCCAGCCTGCCTGTCAGAGGACTGGCGGATGCAAAATCGTGGACATACATTATTTATCTAAATGATGTAACCCTGACCTTTCCCTCAGCCAATCGGAATTATCATTACTGAGTAACAAGCCTCTGATTGGCTCCCACACGTGTTCGCATTGGCCAGTGGTTTCAGCACGAACCGTGCTTGCGAACGACTTTCTTGCGTCAATGAGAAAATGACAGCCGTGGGTTTACATATATATGAATCAGATGTTCTTTATGAAGAAATTGAATGAAAATGTTTTTGAAAACTGCTTCGTTTCGATGGTGACAGGGTTGCGAGTTACCGGCGTATTCCAAAAGGTCATGTTCAGGACTTCTCGTTTGGCATCTGCGACGGAGCTTTCGTAATTAGACAACCCAGACAATGGTAAGACTCAAATTGGTAAAAATATCATTCCATAAATCCTAGTATTCGGATGGATTCAGCCTACATGACGTCAAAGTTACGTTTTTTTTCTTCAGTTGTAAAACACTCCTCACACGGCGAGGTAAGAATCACTGTATCTCGCCTGCCGCTGCGATGCGAGAAAAGAATCGTTCGGCGGTGAATTAACGGCTTATTAAATCCATTAGCCTGTGGAGTATACATTAGTTTCGTATCTTTTATTTTCTTATAGTGTACGTACGTACCCTACGCATGATATGAAGAACAGTACATTAGATTTTGAAAAAATACTCTTTGCCGACTTTATGAAATTGGTTGAAAGTGCGATGAGGAAGCGAGTGTTGAAGCAGGGTTGGTCTATTATCGAGAAAGGCAGATGATACTCACACGCATGATAAGCATTGCGCTGAATGAGACCAGCCCAGATGTGACGACCGCAACGGATCCAGTCATAAGCCATTATCACGGGTTTAGCCGCCGCCGCCGCCGCCGTGAGACACTTTCTGATTGGCTAAGATATATTGTATATTACAAAATGTGCCATGTACTGTGTACATTCAACATTTTGTGCCAACTTTTTCGATTGGAAAGTCAACACTATCACAGTTAACGCAGATTTGATCGGTGTTATCACGAGCACCTGTTAGTGTACACTCACAGTTTGGATGGACATTTTGAAGGTTATTTAATCCAATTTTCATTTAACGCTGGACGAACAAATTTATAATTTGGTCCGCGACACAGCAAGTCGCATGAAATTCCCCGAATCGGACAGCTAGCGCCGTCTATTAGTCGTCGTTTGAGATTCGCGTGAACCGCAGGTTTCGGAGCGCGGGAACGAAGAGGGTAACAATTTGAAACTGCGCTGAGAGTTTACAAGCGTGTATACGGGGCAAAAGTATTTGTCGCATGCTTGGTACTCTCTCTATCCACAGGATGGCATTTCACCATTCATTGCCCGAGCGTGGGTGACAAGTTGGAAAGACTTTGAAAAAGCATTCAGNTGGAATTCAAAGCATCATGTTGGCAGGTTCATGTACATGTACCTCTTCACCACAAAAAAAGTTGAAGCTCGTACCTATTACGTAAAGCCAAAATTCAGGCAGTGAGAGACATCTGGTGGCAACAAAGGAAGTGTCTCCCTCAGTAAGCTCATCGTTCGCAGTTAAACCTTTATGGTTGATTCCTTTATGATGTTATTCCTTATTGGTGCTGTCTTCCCTCTTGACTGGGATGTTCGAAGCAGAGAATTTGACTTCATACACTACTGGTGCTTTACAGACGCGAAGAAGGTTGGGTTGGGTTGGGTTGGGTTGGGTTGGGTTGTACCAAAATTAGTCCAGATCAGGACCTTCTGACGCAAAATTGCGATACGGCTTCTTCCATATAACTTTAGACTGTTGACTCCCGTCCGATTTGAGTGCTGATTGGTCAAATGCCGTGCGCTGCGGTTCGTCGAGATTCCGAGTGACTTCGAGCCGGAAGGAATCTCCGACCGGGCAGGAAATCCCAGACTATGCGGAACGCAGCAAATACCAAGTTTACTTCGCATGTTGCTGGCGTATCAACTTCCGACTTGGTTATGACGTTGACAGTAATCCCCAACTAAAGATAACCACTCTCTTTTTTTCAGGATTTCCTTTTCGCCGTGTTTAACGGGTCGTTTGTGGCCAGACTGAAACGCCCTCACAACTCGCGATATGAAGAAACGAATAGGCAATGAAAGGCTTCAAAGTGGCATCAAGTGAATACACGTGTCTATTTTTGAAAAGGAAAAGGCATATGCTGATCTCGTATTCTGTATGATCTGTCCTAAAGAAAGTCAGCGTGGCATTCACCCAATGGATTTTCTGACCTTTTTAAAATGAAATAACTGACCTTTGAATTCGCTGCAAAGGGCCTACCTCGTAGACTTGGGCCTAGCTTGGAAAACACTCGTAAAATAGGCAAATTTTTTTCGAACAGCCCAGCTCTGAGGCCAACCGTAGGGCTATAGGCCTAGAATCCCCCAGGTGAGCGATATAGACGAAATCAAGATGGCGTCCACGGCATCCATTACGTCGACAGTGCTGCCCCCTTTCAAATGGCGATAAAATTGTGGAACTTAAAAATGTTTAATGGGGACTCAAAAGTGGTGTACTGTTTGACTCACCCAAAGTTTGCGGTCGTTTTTTAGCTGATTTCGCGCAAGCGACAACTGGAAAAATCGGTTTCAGCATTCGAACAGATATTTCTTAATACCATTCGTAAGGTTTGACAAAGCGACGTGACTGATGCAGTCGCTGAACTTTCCACCACCAACCCCACTTTTCGACGAGCAGAGATGCATAACAATAGGTTAACATCGAATGTTGCATTAAAAACCCATCAACCATTACGCTGTCATTCATTTTATTTGAAGTTGAATTCATGACATCGGCAAGATAGCGCGTGGAATATCTTATCGTCTGTTTTCAAAGGATCGCGGGTGTTTCTAAAACTCGAAAAGAATGGCGGAATTATGACTGTGAAAGTCCATTAAAGCGATAGATTTTTGTCCGTATCTCTCCACCTTGCTTGGTTGTTTCTTGCTGATAACTAAAGAACGGGCCGAAAAATGACGCACCGCTGCCATATTACCGCGCGTGAATCTACCAAACGGCAAATAATGGAACTAATTGAGAGTATCAACTTGCCATCACGTATTAATCTTCACTGCTATAAATCTTTCAGCCAGCACCTGCGTGCTAGACTGTGTAGGGATGATATTTTTGTGTACGTATTAGTACATGTATGCCCAGGCCATAGTGGGAATACATGTAGAATGAATACATTTACTTGCTTTTGTACGACGACATGTCCAACTAAAAAGGACGATGTTTGGCCTCTTTCGCGTGGGTAGATGGAAAAGCGTTGCAGAAATTAGCCGCGAAAAATGAACGCGAGGCAGGTGTGACAGGACAACTGTCCCGAAGAGAAAATGTCCAAGAAACAGAAGACTAAAAAAAGGCTGACGTCATCATTTTCTGTCCCAGCCTGCTCTTTGATTCGTCATTGAAATGAAGAGGGGACAAATTTCCTGGGAGACATTTTTCCTCTGACACCGGCCATAAAAGGCATTGGCGCAGAACATACCGGTGTAACATCTGCGAATGTTCCTTGTTTTTCAGTGTTTCCTCCTTTATATATTGAACGCAAAGACAACAGACACCTAAGAGACCATGACAAGGGTAGCCTAGTGAAATGAGGCGGGGGGGGGGGGGTATTATTCACACAGAAACGCTGCGCTGCACCTTATTTTGTGCTTAACACGCCCGTGTTTGCCATTATTATTATGATTATTATAATTACAAGAAGGGTCCTCAAAGATGTTTTCTGGCAAAACGACACTAAGACCAATACTCATGTCATCACAACAAAATTGAAAACGTTAAAAACCTGCACTCAAAAACACTGCCACGCGCCATGTTATTCTTGATGACGTCATTGTCCCCCGGGAAAAACTAACTTCCTCAAAATCGCAATGTTGGCCGAGGCCGAGTAATCATCGTCTGCAGCAAACAAATTCTCTCTTGTTCTAATTGATTGCTGTGATAATATTGATATTTCGAAGATTGGGGTTCGTTATTGAAGTAGACAAGCCGCTAGGGTGTACTATTAAAGGTACACTGCATTGGCCAGTTTCTGGAACCCTGCGAAGCAGTAGAATTCAAAGTCACGCGTTACACGACTATAAATAAATTGTACGCACCCAAATCTTCCGTTTTTCATTAAAAAACAATGGCTACCCAAACAGTGTTGATATACGCATTTTGACGTAAAGTCCAATAGATTCAAATCCAAATTCTAAATGAATCACCAACGAATATTCTCCACCTTTAAACGTTGTGGAAGGTCATTCCACTAGAAAGGTGTAATGAGGTGATTATCTCAGAAGAAAAGCAGAAAATGACAAAAGTTTTACCGCCAAGGCGCTATCAACGCGACGGGAAACGCTGCATTGGATGAAGGCCTTTTCTCATTATGTAATAGCCTTCGAGACTCTACACACTTGCAAGGCTATAACGGTATTTTCTATGCAATGAGCAGCAATGGGTTACGCCCTACACTGTTAGAAATTATTAATTTTACAGTACATGTAGTAATTTTGCAGTAATTTTACAGAAAGTGCCTGCAGGAGAGTCCCCAGCACTTTCTGTAAATTTACATAATTTTTTTATGGTATGATTCATGTTTTCCTGTATTGGTTGGACTCCATTGGACATCCCATTATGATGCCTTCTGGGAGCAGTATGAAAATATAATTTGGTCAGCCTCCAGTCAAGTCTCTGTTAACATTTATTTAAGTCTGTAGTAATACAGATCACGCTGTAATTTTACAGATCCAGTGCTGGGGACTCTGCTGCACAGATTTTCTGTAAAATCTTCTGTTATTTCTAACAGTGTACGATAGTTTCTATGCAATGAGCAGCAACGGCACCCTGCGATAGTTTCTATGCAATGAGCAGCAACGGGTTACACCCTACGATAGTTTCAATGCAATGAGCAGCAACGGGTTACACCCTACGATAGTTTCTATGCAATGAGCAGCAATGGGTTACACCCTGCGATAGTTTCTATGCAATGAGCAGCAACGGGTTACACCCTACGATAGTTTCAATGCAATGAGCTGCACCAAATGATTTTTAGGCAATAGCAGCAATGGGCTGCACCTCAACGATATTTTCTAGCAATTAACTCCATGATATACTTGTCATATTCAAGACAGACCAGAGTGTGACCAAACCGTTCTTTTTTAAAAGACCGCCTTCTACACTAACACATACATGACATGTCGCCTAGTTTTATCCATTCCAAAAGTAATACATATCGATTCATCTCAAAAGCCGATTGTTAAGTAATCTTTTGCTAAGCTTCTGCTACAAAGAACAAAAGGATGATGACTAGCGTACGATGTGTCACCCTACCACCAAGTTGGACGGATGCGTCGAACATTCGAGGTTGACTGGACGCTGGCCGAGCATGCATCAGGGAAGGCAATCCGTGACGAATACATAAGCAATGAGCACGAAGTGGCTTCAAGTACTTGCCAGTTTGTGATTGGGGGTGATGAATATGACTCGATTGAACTATTGTTTCGCTTTGTATCCACCTTAGTTGATAGAGGCGAAAGTGGTTGCCTCAGCCACGCTGCTTTTGTGTACTGTGGTGTCATGTCGTGGTCAAAGTCTGTCCTCAGCATATCGCCATTCACAAAGTCGTTCACCCAAGTCGTTAATAAAAAGGAAAGAAACTGACACAGAAGATAAAAAGATGATACATTACTCGCTTATTACGTGGATTTAGATGATCGGGTAATCAGACTTGGGTTATTTTACAAGGATTATTGCGCCCGCGATATTGAGTATGGCGTGGTCACAATAGCAAGTAACGTCTGCTGGTTGGGTGAGTTCAAGCCTGATGGGTTCAGGAGATTTCCATGATGAGTGTGCAGAATGTAAACAAATACATATAGTGGGATCTTTTATGATTTAGTACATGTTACTTTTTCATGTACGCCATACTGTTGTTGTCTTCCATGCATAATTCACAGGACGCAGCTGTACATGTACATTTTTGTCTGTAGGCCTATCTATGATACTGCACTTGTGGACTTGTATTTTTGTACCGGACATTATTCCACACTCAAGAAAGATATTAAATATGAAATAGAAGCGGGTTTCTAAGGTGAAAGTCATCGCGACCATCGCTGAGAAAGATATTGATATGAAAGATATTGATACGATATTGATATGAAAGATATTTTGATATGAAATTTACATCTCTTTTTCGTGGCATAACCTTAATTTTGGCACAATTTTATGGTATTCAGTTTGCTTCTTCAGGAGGTTTTTAAGTTTAAAAACTGTAACTTCTTTTGAATAAACCGATAGCCTATACCAAGATATTCCGTTAACAGCGACATCGTCGAGACATACCCTTATGAAAAACGTCCGTGGATAGTGAAAAAAGGAAGTGAAACTGGCATTAAATCCTTTGCCTATACTTTCTTTACTTTGATTTTAAATGTCTAGTATTCCATTTCCACTACTGAAGCTACCTTCCTGTAGTGAATTCTACTTAATTGACTTCTATTCCTGAAATTTCAAATTGCTCCGCGGGGCTGTTTTTAGATACAGCGTTTGTTTGCGCATTTTTCGTGCGTCATACGCGCAATCAGACTTGAAGGAATATCAATGAATTCAAAGACTCCCAAAATGGGACTATCAAAAAGACTGTGTTTGCAGACGGACGGGAAAATTAAGATGCTACTTTTTTGATTTTACCTTTCGTGACTGCAAAAATGTGTTATGAGTTTACTATAACGAAATTGTAGTCACAATAAAATGAACTTTACAAGGGCGTGACACTATCAGTCACAGAAGCTCTCCTAAGATTCCAATTTGATGTTAATTCGGTTGTGATGCAACTGCATCACTACTGTCGATTTCATGCTAGTATTTATGGTCTATATTGCATCTTCTAAAATACAGCATCCACGTGCCAACCTAAAGAACCGTTTCAATCCAGTTTCGTCGTTGCCGCAGAAGGATATGAGAACGTTGCTAAACGCCACGAGTTTGTGTTCGGTACGTTATGATTGGTGTTGATTTGTTACTGAGATTGGGGGGAAAGTGGCTCTAATCGCACAAGATGGTAGCTGTGTTAGCGAAAGTCGTCCTACCATCCGGCCCTCGCCATTTTCTGCATCACGTGATCTTAAGCAGGAAATGTGATATTAGCGGGACAAATTGCTTTCAGGTCAGATATAAACGCATGTAACACATAAGCCGAGAATATTATTTTATGCTGCTGCTGCTACTGCTGCTGCTAAGATGATGAACGACTGAGGGATCATGAAATGGCATCTTTCATCGAAACATGCCCCTGTCGATTATCGCTATTCTGTGAATGTACTGGGTTCGAACCCACGACCTGGTATTGCCACTACACCAAAAACATGGTTCCTTTATTGCACATAAATTCTAAATCATCCAAAAATATAGGGCGATATTTGCGTCATGTAGGAAGAAACCGGAGCACCGGAGAACCAACGATCGTCCTCGCGACCACTGGCAACCCGGGGATCGAACCCGCGACTATTGGCGACAGAGGGAAATTTTCACCGCGCCACACCGACATCCCCATAGGCCTTTATGAAGGAAAGTGGTAGTGACTCATTCTAGTTAACATTTCAACAAGTATTTTCATTACATAATGGCTCGCCAGCCAAAGTGACAAATTCTTTGATCGCCACATTAAACACACCCACAGGTTTATTCTAAAAAAAAAAATGCCAATTTCCTATGTTATGATACTTAAGTTGTCCTATATGACTCATTATACAGTTCTACTTTGTTGTGGCGCGATGCTGTAACAACGACAAAAGTTTTAAAAGATGCTCAAGCTCGTATCTAAGCAGACGATGCGACGCGTTGCTGAGGGGAGATGTTCGCCTTTTCTTATAAACGGTGTCGCATCTACGGTTTGCCGTGTCATCGCTTTTTGAAAAAAAGGAAAAAATGGTTATCGCATCTGCGACACTCTATTATGATTAATACATCAAAGCTCAGGCGTAGGATGCGACATTTATGTTTCTCTTTGCCTGTGATGTCACTAAATATCTTGTTCCATAACGGATTTACTCAAGTGGACCCCAATCTACCGAGCACAGAGACCGTTTACAACATATTTTTAGATAGATCGCACCCTGCCCGTTTCGAATCATTGCATAATTACCCTCCGCAATTAGCCCGATTGAGGGATACAGATAATAAGAGGTTTTTCATTAAAGGGGAATTAAAATGTTCTAGCAATCAGCTAATGATCAAAATGGCTATTTTCTCTCCGTTATTTGACAAATAACATTATTTCTTGGGCAAATGGATGTGTATTTCCCGACCAGCAGTTTTGATTTACCATGCATCTCTGAATACCATCTGGATGCGCCTCAATTTAAGAAGCAGTTGAGTCGATCGCAAGCATTTGCGGTCGTTCAAAAATGAATATCTATAGAAAATTTGGCAGTAGGCAATTTCATATTGGCAATATTTCAGGGGCACTCTGGGTACACTAGTGATACACNTACTTGCCAGTTTGTGATTGGGGGTGATGAATATGACTCGATTGAACTATTGTTTCGCTT
Organism: Notospermus geniculatus; assembly: GCA_002633025.1. Taxonomy (NCBI): domain Eukaryota; kingdom Metazoa; phylum Nemertea; class Pilidiophora; order Heteronemertea; family Lineidae; genus Notospermus; species Notospermus geniculatus. Next base: position 195,167 of record NMRB01001094.1, on the reverse strand, counting down.
TGTATCCACCTTAGTTGATAGAGGCGAAAGTGGTTGCCTCAGCCAGGCTGCTTTTGTGTACTGTGGTGTCATGTCGTGGTCAAAGTCTGTCCTCAGCATATCGCCATTCACAAAGTCGTTCACCCAAGTCGTTAATAAAAAGGAAAAAAACTGACACAGAAGATAAAAAGATGATACATTACTCGCTTATTACGTGGATTTAGATGATCGGGTAATCAGACTTGGGTTCTTTTACAAGGATTATTGCGCCCGCGATATTGAGTATGGCGTGGTCACAATAGCAAGTAACGTCTGCTGGTTGGGTGAGTTCAAGCCTGATGGGTTCAGGAGATTTCCATGATGAGTGTGCAGAATGTAAACAAATACATATAGTGTGATCTTTTATGATTTAGTACATGTTACTTTTTCATGTACGCCATACTGTTGTTGTCTTCCATGCATAATGCACGGGACGCAGCTGTACATTTACATTTTTGTCTGTATCTATGATACTGCACTTGTGGACTTGTATTTTTGTACCGGACATTATTCCACACTCAAGAAAGATATTAAATATGAAATAGAAGCGGGTTTCTAAGGTGAAAGTCATCGCGACCATCGCTGAGAAAGATATTGATATGAAAGATATTGATATGATATTGATATGAAAGATATTTTGATGTGAAATTTACAACATCTCTTTTTCGTAGCATAACCTTAATTTTGGCACAATTTTATGGTATTCAGTTTGCTTCTTCAGGAGGTTTTTAAGTTTAAAAACTGTGACTTCTTTTGAATAAACCGATAGCCTATACCAAGATATTCATTCCGTTAACAGCGACATCGTCGAGACATACCCTTATGAAAAACGTCCGTGGATAGTGAAAAAAGGAAGTGAAACTAGCATAAAATCCTTTGCCTATACTTTCTTTACTTTGATTTTAAATGTCTAGTATTCCATTTCCACTACTGAAGCTACCTTCCTGTAGTGAATTCTACTTAATTGACTTCTATTCCTGAAATTTCAAATTGCTCCGCGAGGCTGTTTTTCAATACAGCGTTTGTTTGCGCATTTTTCGTGCGTCATACGCGCAATCAGACTTGGAGGAATATCAATGAATTCAAAGACTCCCAAAATGGGACTATCAAAAAGACTGTGTTTGCAGCCGGACGGGAAAATTAAGATGCTACGTTTTTGATTTTACCTTTCGTGACTGCAAAAATGTGTTATTTAATCTTTTTATGAGTTTACTATAACGAAATTGTAGTCACAATAAAATGCACTTTACAAGGGCGTGACACTATCAGTCACAGAAGCTCTCCTAAGATTCCAATTTGATGTTAATTCGGTTGTGATGCAACTGCATCACTACTGTCGATTTCATGCTAGTATATGGTCTATATTGCATCTTCTAAAATACAGCATCGACGTGGCAACCTAAAGAACCGTTTCAATCCAGTTTCGTCGTTGCCGCAGAAGGATATGAGAACGTTGCTAAACGCCACGAGTTTGTGTTCGGTACGTTATGATTGGTGTTGATTTGTTACTGATTGGCGGGAAAGTGGCTCTAATCGCACAAGATGGTAGCTGTGTTAGCGAAAGTCGTCCTACCATCCGGCCCTCGCCATTTTCTGCATCACGTGATCTTAAGCAGGAAATGTGATATTAGCGGGACAAATTGCTTTCAGGTCAGATATAAACGCATGTAACACATAAGCCGAGAATATTATTTTATGCTGCTGCTGCTGCTGCTGCTGCTGCTACTGCTGCTGCTGCGATGATGAACGACTGAGGGATCATGAAATGGCATCTTTCATCGAAACATGCCCCTGTCGATTATCGCCATTCTGTGAATGTACTGGGTTCGAACCCACGACCTGGTATTGCCACTACACCAAAAACATGGTTCCTTTATTGCACATGAATTCTAAATCATCCAAAAATATTGGGCGATATTTGCGCCATGTAGGAAGAAACCGGAGCCCCGGAGAACCAACGATCATCCTCGCGACCACATAAAAAAGCCACTGGCAACCCGGGGATCGAACCCGCGACTATTGGCGACTGAGGGAAATTTTCACCGCGCCACACCGACACACCACAGGCCTTTATGAACTAAAGTGGTAGTGACTCATTCTAGTTAACATTTCAACAAGTATTTCATTACATAATGGCTCGCCAGCCAAAGTGACAAATTCTTTGATCGCCACATTAAACACACCCACAGGTTTATTCTAAAGAAAAAAAATGCCAATTTCCTATGTTATGATACTTAAGTTGTCCTATATGACTCATTATACAGTTCTACTTTGTTGTGGCGCGATGCTGTAACAACGACAAAAATTTTAAAAGATGCTCAAGCTCGTATCTAAGCAGACGATGCGACGCGTTGCTGAGGGGAGATGTTCGCCTTTTCTTATAAACGGTGTCGCATCTACGGTTTGCCGTGTCATTGCTTTTTGAAAAAAAGGAAAAAATGGTTATCGCATCTGCGACACTCTATTATGATTAATACATCAAAGCTCAGGCGTAGGATGCGACATTTATGTTTCTCTTTGCCTGTGATGTCACTAAATATCTTGTTCCATAACGGATTTACTCAAGTGGACCCCAATCTACCGAGCACAGAGACCGTTTACAACATATTTTTAGATAGATCGCACCCTGCCCGTTTCGAATCATTGCATAATTACCCTCCGCAATTAGCCCGATTGAGGGATACAGATAATAAGAGGTTTTTCATTAAAGGGGAATTAAAATGTTCTAGCAATCAGCTAATGATCAAAATGGCTATTTTCTCTCCGTTATTTGACAAATAACATTATTTCTTGGGCAAATGGATGTGTATTTCCCGACCAGCAGTTTTGATTTACCATGCATAATGCATCTCTGAAGACCATCTGGATGCGCCTCAATTTAAGAAGCAGTTGAATCGATCGCAAGCATTTGCGGTCGTTCAAAAATGAATATCTATAGAAAATTTGGCAGTGGGCTATTTCATATTGGCAATATTTCAGGGGCACACTGGGTACACTAGTGCACCCAAGAGGACATGGCCAGAATTTATGACTCTCCACAAAATCGCAAGGAAGAGTGTATCTCTGGACGAAAACCCTGTCGTCATCAGCTCGCTTACCATCTGCCAATGTCTGATGACGGCGGCCCGGGAACCTGAGCCAGTAGGCCATTGGTAACTAATAACCAGCTGCAAACAACATTTACTAAATTGAAATATATTCGTTAGCTTTCCTCCTTCCACCTGCAGAACGGTCGTGAGTCAAAACGACCCTTCCCCGGCTTTGTCACTTCACTTGTAACGTGACATTAAGTGCTGTCTTGGCGTTATCTCCATCGACCCATTGCAGCATTGGAGATAAAACAGAGTTCAAAGGGGCACGATATTGCGACTTTTTGTTGACAGGCGGCGCCACCGGCGGCGGGTGATTGCGTCATTCTCCAATACCGTAGTTTTGCCTTTCGCCCCACCAGTGTTGGACAATATAAGTGTGATAACAATACAATGCATACGTGGATACCCTAGGAACGAGAGTTACTCTACATGGGGGCGAGGTTGATAAGCGGTACGTTTAACAACATTGTCAGTAGAGGTCTCCCTTAACGCGGGTATGTTTAGCGCAGGACAGGGAAGGAACACAGTGCCACTTTAAGGAATCGCTCCCTTTAACGATAACACCAACGTGAAGCTATTTCTGAAGTAAAATCTGTTAACGTTCTTGTTACCGTCAGAAGCGGGACTACCGCCAAGACTTGGAATCAAGGAAAAGGTATCCCGAAATTATTTTCGGAATACTGTATCTGATTGAACTATTTCTTAACTAGGTACCGGTACATGCTAGCAACATCTTTAATTTGCATCTTGTTTGGAAATATCCAATTTTGTACCTGCACGAGTTGGCTGTGTCCACCTTGCCAATAAAGTCGCATTGCCATCTAAGCTAGAAATTTGCAGATGATATTCAAATATAACCTGTGACCTTAAGGGCATTTTTTGCAGGGGACTTTTTCATTCATGTTTTTCGTGTGTTTAGTGCTTGCGTTCTCCGGACGCGGCAGACGATGAAGTTTACCTCGATCTCCTGTCAACAACGTTGGAGACAAGCAAATTTGCCAAACCTGTCGGATGCTTGGGGACCCGATACCATGACCTTTCTACAAGCGGGTTCAGTCTCCTAGGTTGTAAAAGCTCACTACATTTGCTCCCGGCGTTTTTTTTCTGGGAGGCAGCTCACTCCCATAATTAAACAAAGCTCAGGGGTTCCATAAATTGTCGGCCGTTGCGGGAAAAAAGTGGGTTCCAATTCATAATCGGCCAAAGGGGATATAAATTCTGCCAAGGAATTACTGAAATACAATAAGATAATGCGCGTTTTTCTCTTCTTCCTTCGATCAGCGTAATGTGCAAGAGGTCTCATCAAGACAATGCTGCTTGCTAAGAATTGTCCCTCAGGGTTTGTAACAATAAAAGGGGCCAAATATGGTATCACCTACACGCGGGTGAAAGAAAGCGTTAGTGGCAGTTACAACGAATGGACAGGGAAATGTCAGCTACATTGTTCATGCTAATGTCATAAAAGTGTAAGCGGTTTACAGATGTAAAACTGACTGTCAATCAATCAGTTCGTCATGAGAACGGTAATGTCATAAAAGTGTAAGCGGTTTACAGATGTAAAACTGACTGTCAATCAATCAGTCAGTCATGAGGACGGTAATGTCATAAAAGTGTAGGCGGCTTCACACGTGTAAAACTGACTGTCAATCAATCAGTCAGTCATAAGAACGGTAATGTCATAAAAGTGTAGGCGGCTTACACGTGTAAACGGAGTGTCAATCAGTCAGTCAGCCATAAGAATGGTAATGTCGTAAAAGTGTAGGCGGCTTACACGTGTAAAACAGACTGTCAATCAATCAGTCAGTCATGCGAACTGTAGGCCTAATGTCATAAAAGTGTAGGCGGCTTACACGTGTAAAACAGACTGTCAGTCAACAGTCAGTCATGCGGACGGTAAAGTGTAGGCGGCTTACACGTGTAAAACGGACTGTCAATCAATCAGTAAGCCATAAGAACGGTTGTTATAAAGTGTACTTAGCGGTTACACGAGTAAAATTAAGGCTTAAGGACTTCGCGACGCTGAAGCCAATGTTTTTATAACCCGGCGTGTCCTTACACCGTAGGCCTACCTACATGTATGTAATCACAGCAATGAATCAATCGTGATAGGCGACGGAGATGTCATAAAAATAGTTCAACACAATGTAAAACTGACTGTCAATCAATCAATCAATCATCGATAATGTCATACACATGTCAGCAGCTAACACGTGTAAACTAACTGACAATCAATCAATCAATTAATCAATCATCAATCTGTGGGATTCGAAGGTTATCAGGAGCCCAGCAACGATGTATAAATATTACGGCAAGGAACACTGTCGGGTACTTTAGTCGTTCACCAAAGTTTGATTTATATAAACAGGTTATAGATTGACGATTAGGGAACGGTATCAAAAAGGCGATATGGACAAACGACGCCGGTTAGTTAATAAAACGGGTTTAGTTCCAGGAAACTTTCCGATAAGAAAAAGTAAAAGGGGAATTAGCTCAAGATCAAGAAAAAAGCGATAAAAATTTAATATCTCGGCAGGTGAAATGACTGAGAATGCCTCCTTGTCACGTTGCGGGACATTTGCCAACGGGGAACAATGAAAAATATCACACCGGGTTGTTGGGAATATTTTTCCAGGCTTTGATCTTTGCCCATCAAAATACTAAAAACTCATTTTTCAGACCGGAAAAACGAGAATTAAAGTCAAAAATACTCAGAATAATACGCCCGATCGACTTGTTTCATGAACACACCCAGATCACACCGACTTTTCGATATAAATCTTCTTTGAGAAAATAGATCAGATCGGTTTTTGTTTAAAGTGTCATAGAGGATAATAAACCACAGATAAGATCATCGACTCAAGTGTTTTTGAGAGAACACTTTTTGTCACATATCGATGTTTGTTAAAATGTAAGTTAGGAAAAATAGATCAGATAGATTCCTCTTTGAAGATACTCTTCAAAAATTATAGATTAGATCAACTTTGTTACATTTGCGAGAAAATAATAGATAATAAATTTATTTGTGTGATGTACTATAAAAAAACTGCGGTATTCGAGTGATATTATAGAGCGGTCTATCAAAAAACTGCGGTATTCGAGTGAGATACAGCGGTCTATTAAAAAATACTGCGGGATGCGAGTGAGATAGAGCGGTCTATGAAAAAACTGCGGGATTCAATTGGGATGGAGAGGTGTACGAAAAAAAAATCGAAATTCCATTGAGATAGAGCGTTTCAAGGGTATTCTGCTATCTGCATAAAAAATGACACTTCAAAGCAATTCTAATCTATTCAGTCAGTTTACCAAGATCAAATTCATTTTTGTTGAATAGTGTGTGCGATAAGACATTCATTTTTAATTTAGAGTTTGAAGATTGGCAAATTAGAGTTGGCTAGAAATTTTCGCTCCGAACACAGCAGCGCGTGACGCGCACTCAAATCTTCGACGACACTTTCGAAAGTTCCTGTGTACAAAAGCCATCGAATATACAGATTAAATGATCCAACTATAACTTAGGAACAAAGGGAAAATATGAAAAGGAACTTACCTCAGTGTTTGGAAAGAAAATTTAACGAAATCTGCCTTGTCCGGTAACTTATGTCAAGTCCTTTGCCTCCTCGCGCTTTCGTTCGTCAGAAGTTTACCTAAGAATTGCAAGTGACTAACGTTTCCGTGAAGTCTTTTCTCGATTGGTTCTTACTAGTCTTGTGATTAAATATGACAAATCTTCTAATAAAATATTTTCGAGTGCTCACTTGAGTGTTTACTAATCCCTTTTCGTCTGTTTGTAACGTTCGTGCGCGATTTCAACAGTTGTAAGCAGAACACTTCATTATAAATTAACAGATGACCGTCACAAGTGGTTTTGCATTCCCAGTCGAACGTGCTCAATCACTCTTGCTAAAGTCCACAGAAATCCATCGTTAAACAATCACGCATCACGCTTTTAATAACCGCGGAACCCACACACGGCACTCGGCAAACTTCGTCGATGGAAACCGACCAATCAGCACGCTCGGTTTCGATGACGACGCTAGGTTGACCACGCTTTGTGGTAACCCGCAAGCTTTCTTGGGGAGAATAGGCAACCCCGCGCGAAGAATGGAAAGAAATTCAATGGCGATGACGTATTCAGGATTCCCTGAGATATATATAGAGTGGGAATTCCTTCCATTCAAAGGATCCTCGCGCGTGGCGTTTTTCAGCCGTTTGATCCTAAAGATTAACAATCAAGTCCCTGGGAAAGAGACACGTTTTTATAAGCTACATTTTACCAAATATGGTAAAGCAGGGATTCCCTTTTGTCGGGGAACCCCTTTGATGTCGGCGGTGATGCAATAAGAAAAGGAATGATCTTTCGAACGAAACAAGATATAAATTTTAACATCGCTTTTATGTTTCAATCTCTTTCCGATCCAAATATGGCCGAAGTTCTTTTTATGCCTAAGTAGGCTACCATTGCATTTTTTCGCTAACTGTGGATTTTGAGAATATTTGACCGGTGGGTGTAAATCTACCAGTGAGTGTTTCCGCATGCCCGTGTTTCCCTCATTGTTTGGGAAACGTCCAAAGAAAGATTGAACCATGTGTCCCCTAAGTTGCAGCTTATTCCGTCTGACAATAATAGGGGAACACTCAGTTGAGGGAACATTAACAGCGTTACAGTCAGGATGGAATGCCAATAGTGGACACGGTTGTCCCGTAGACCTAAAGCCTGCCGCACACGAGTGAAATTCTGTCTACGACGTTGCCTCATCAGTAGGAGTTTTTTGTCTCAGCATCTTGTCACCGCACGTACGGTGCGTCAGCCGCCGCACACGATTGCAAATTTGTCTCCTGTAGACGTAATTCCGTCATGTTTGATCTGCGTTGGAGACAAAAAATCCGGCGTCTCCGCCTCTGCCTCCGACCACCGCACACGATGACATTTGTACGTACATGTAGGAGGCAAAAATCTCCATAGTTGGAGGCAAAATTGCACTTGTGTGTCGCCCGCTTAACGGCTCAACCAACCTGGACCACAAAATTTATGCCACCCTGAGAAGCTTGGCAAAGCATTGTCGACTTTCTTAAAGCCCGCAGCACAAACACCCCTATTGATCGCCACCGGTATCATTCTACGAGTACGTTCCTCTCCCTCTCTCTCGTGAAGGCGTGAGTAGGCCTACCGTTTATTTCCCAATCACAAGAACACCATTGATAGTAATCTTGCTATCTCAGCATGCTCAAGCAACTTTCGAGAATGTCTTCTTCCTCGTCTCGAAACCTCCCTATTGATGGGCCTCCGGTACCACTTTACTTTCTTCCTCTACTCGAGTGCCTGCCAGGGGTTTCATTCGTTTGAGCCTTTAGGTAAATACCATCCATTACACTAGAGATCATAACAGTTGTTATGAATTAGCTTGTCAATTTGGCACAAAGCAACTCGCTGGACAAAGACAACAGCAAGGTCATGGTCCTGATACCATTAGGGCCAGGTTTGATGCCGAGTGGCAGATAGCTTAACAGCATCTGAGCATCCCCGTTGCCTAGTAGTGGGCTCGTTGGCCTCAGACATATGTTCGCAGCGACGCGCTGACGTTTTTGTCGCCATTGGTGACGACAGAGGGCTCCACCAGTCAGTCGCAGCCCTGACTTTCATTACATACTTTCTTTTTGAAGAGTTTTCTGATTGGTATTTATCGATTGCAACCCGCGGTGTCATCTGTTCACACTATTCGACGCAAACATTTTGTCATAGTAGCTAAAGAGGAGACCTGTAACTAAAATAGCCGTGCGTGCGGGCGGGGGTTTTGTCCTAGCCGCGGCTGACACTATAGGCCCCTTCACACCAAAACCGCGCCGCGGACGACGCGCGGCGTTCACCGCCGGGAACAAAAGTTCAATGGGTTTTCAATAAATGGGTCACACCAAAGACGCGCGGCAAAAAATGACGCGCGCTCGCCGCCCGAAAAAACTCTTGTAGATATCCAGTGTGCTTGCCCCGAAAAATGCACCGGCACGTCTCCCGCAGCGTTTCAGGCGGGAGGTGTGACCCTAGTGTCTGTGGGCGGAAACCGCGGCGTTTTCCGTGACGTTCAACGCGCGTTTTTGGTGCGTATTCCACGAGGCGTTTGCGGGCGCGGGTGGAAAAAATCGATCCAACTACTCTTCATTCCAGTTCCGATTGGCGCGAGGTTTATCAACGATAGCTCCGGAACGCCTGGCCCGATTTTGATGAAACATACCTCAATCGACTTGTCTTTCTTTGCGGTATCTTATAATCCAAGTTTCATCGCGATATTCCCACTATTTCTCGATACATTTGCACGCGAGGTTGTGTACAAAGTGTAGTTCTGTGATTTGGCCGCTACGAGCGCTGTGTTTTGCGAGGTCGTGTCGATTTTTCGTAGGGGTGGGCAGCTGCTCCTGCGTTCACGTGTTCAGCTGAGTTTTTCCCTGTGAGTTTATGTGCTAGAAATATGGATGTTTTCCGTTGCTATATTTGACTAAATGTAATTTTATTCATCTGACGGACAATAAATCTCTGTTAGCATGGAATAAACTGAGGTCAGATGCGAACTGTCTGAGAGGCTTCTCTCCCCCGAACAAATAGTCCGATCTGACGTTCCTCGTGTGGCGCTGGCGATGACGTCATTTCAATGGAGGCAGCCGATCGGCGAAAATGACATTTTGGTCAATTTCAACCACTTAACTGCAATAAAGTCCGATGAAACTTGGATTATAAGATACCGCAAAGAAAGACAAGTCGATTGACGTATGTTTCATCAAAATCGGGCCAGGCGTTGCGGAGCTATCGTTGATAAACCTCGCGCCAATCGGAACTGGAATG
>NMRB01001094.1:142400-181940 GCA_002633025.1 Notospermus geniculatus | reverse complement strand
GATCAACTGTCGAAATCATAGAACAGCGACGTCTTCGCCACAGCAGACAAATGAATTATTCTCTAACACATGTATGCTAACAGATATGAAATAAGAAACAGGTTTATAAGGTGAAAGTCATCACGTCTTTCTTCCAGATTCGAACCCACGGACCCTCGCATGAAGCATCAATCGCAAGTCGCCATCAATGCTAACCGTAGGCTTTCCAACATAAATGTGATTCATTCTTGGCAAAATTGTATTGGAATGGACCAAGTCTCTAATCATAATTAGCAGACTTTATCCCATCAAAACATGCACACTTGGTGAATGAAATTTGACATCGTCCACGAACCGTCCTAAGACTGCAGTACCTCTTATGCCTTAGCCTATCAAACTGAGGCATCAAATGTCAGCTGAGCGCAAGGCCCATGGGCCTCTTGTTAGAGACTCCCGGCAACGTTGAAAGTCTTTATTGCTCATTTGCATACGTGTGTCAGAAAACAGGCAAACATGGCGGACGCGGCCTGTCGTAGTAGTGGAGGAACGGAGCGATACGACAGGGGACCAGTCTAACCAATACACAGGAAAATCCACGTGATTGGTGTTCAATCAAGAATGAATGGGTCCGCTACATACATGTATATGCCTATGCATTGAGTTGGGCCGTAGTGAGCGACACCTATTAGTCAACTCACTTACAGCTCTACTGCATGCTGTGTATGATGTCAAGAAATACAGTTATTATTGATGTCAAGAAATACAGTTATTATTGGTCAACAGGACTTCCTCTGGCCATACGATGATGATGATGTGCTGACATGGCTGATATGAATTGAAAGGCAGGAGTTGAGGAGGAGGCAGGCCTCCCCCAAAACTGTTTGTTCTACATTTTGATGTTACCAGTATCAGCAATTAGATTTTTAGAAATAATGTGTCTTCTTCTGCTTTCTACAGGTGTGCAGGTAACACCCTTGCTTGGTGTTGCTGGTACAAGCAAGAGACACAAATCCAGTGCATTGACTAATTACAAGAGGGGGACTGGTGGACGATCATCCTTCAGTGGTATAGTAGCCACTGTGTTTGGAGCATCTGGATACATGGGAGGTGATATTGTCAATAGATTAGGTAAGACTTGGCTTGGTACTTGGCCAAACTTTTTAAGTTTTTAGAGCATATTTGATAAAATATCATTTCAAAATACCATTTCATTAATTATTTTTTCAGGAAAGATTGGTTCCCAAGTGATCATACCATATCGAGGTGATGCTTACGAGGTCCAAAGGCTGCGTCTTTGTGGTGATCTGGGTCAGATTCTTTTCTATGTAAGGAGAACCTGCTTTAATCCCTTTTGAACCCGTTTAATTCAGTGTTTAAGTCTGTAATTTGATCGGATACAGATTACCATACCTGTATTGTGAATAAGAGAGGAGCAAAGTTTAAACTTTCTGTAGTCACCTGTGATGTTGAGGAACACTCCAGCTTCTTGGAGCATGAGAATCTGCATTATTGCAAAGAAGCCACAATATCAAATAGAATGTCAAAATTGTTAGTACTGACCATATCGATGTTTTCTAGCCTTTCAATCTGCGAGATGAAGAATCCATCAGAAAGTGCATGAAGTATTCTAATGTTGTAATCAACTTGATCGGTCGTGACTGGGAAACTAGGTGAGTTCATAAAAAAACAGGCAAACAACAATTCTTTTAGGACAATATTGTCGATGTCTGGCAGGGAGGTTTCACTCTCGTTGTGTGTACATGTGTGGTATTCACACTGAGTCAATCCTTCAGACAATTGTCAATGTAGATAAACATTTTCTGTTGACATCACGATATTTCTCATCCTTTTCAGAAACTTCAAATTTGACGATGTGCATGTTGAGGGTGCACGCCTCATCGCCAAATGTGCTCGGGAAGCTGGCGTAGAGAAGCTTGTGCACATGTCTGCTCTGAATTCGAGCGAGAATCCGCAGAAGATATACTTGAAAAATGGCTCGGGGTTCCTCTCATCAAAGGCAAGGGGAGAGGAGGCTGTCCGGGAGGAATTCCCAGATGCGATTATTTTCCGCCCCTCTGATATGTTCGGTGGATTGGATCGATTTGTCACTTACTATGCTAGTTGGTGTAAGTGTGGAATATTTTGAGGAAAAAGTTTTTGAGATCGTAAAGCATGAAGACGCGACCATTTATGTTTATGAAGTGTTTAACAAGCTGCTGTAGGTTCTTTGTGCTGAGTTGAGCCTTCACTCTACTTCAGAATATTATGTCGTTATTTTTGTTGTCTTAGGGCGAAAAAGTGGAAATCGTATTCCTATGTGGCGAAAAGGAATGGCGACAATTAAACAACCAGTTTTCAAGGCAAATGTCGTTGACGGGATTATCAATGCCATTCAAGACCCTGATGCTGTTGGCAAGACATTTGATGCTGTCGGGTGAGTTTGTGTACACTGTATGACAGAGTTTGACTTCCTATGTTTGACCAGCTAGCCCACAGCAATAACACGCACTTGTCTCAATATCACTTGCATATCAGATTTTGATGGCTACGTGTCCATGTAGTTTCATGACAAACGTTACTGTCATTTTCCAGACCTCACAGATACTACCTAGGGGATCTCGTACTGTTCTTCTATCGATGTCTTAGGAATGATTTTGCAACGATCTCATTCATGGATCCATATTTTAGGTATGTTCATTCTGTGTCTGTAATGGTGAAAATCTTTAGCGTGGTGGTGAAAATGTGGACAAACATATTGTAAGCGGGGTACAACTCTATTTTCCAAACCACGACATCTGTGAACTAAAATTGATGTGATTTTGCACCTTGCGATGCACAGGGTCAGGGTCATTCAGACACATTTCCTATGTTCTAGCTGATTGAAATGACTTGAGTTTCAGGATGAGCAATGTATGAACGTACCAAGTAGTTTTGTATATCCTCCCTTCTTGTCTTTTGAGCACCACCCACCCATTCATTTTTGCCCCACGTTTATCTGAATCATTATCTAAGCTGTGCAACACTTACCCCTATTCTAAACATACCATTCATTCTAAACAAAGTGATAATGGAACTTTTTCAGGGCGAAAATCAGATTTATGTCATATGCACCAGCAACTCCAATTATGACATGGGAAAAAATAGAACGAGTATGTATCTGAGAATATAACCCAGCAGCTTCTGTTGTCAAACTGGCCAAATCTAGTACTTGTACTTGTGATGCCCTCTTGTACCATTCCAGTCGTGCCCAGGGAATTCTGAAAAAAACTCACCAGAATTGTACGCAGACTGGGTCCAACTAGGCAGTGAGCAGCCATTTGCCTGGTCATCTCGCATGCTAAGTGACATTTACATGCAGCTAGTCAGTTTTGGCTTTTGTGTGTACTAACATGTATGTCAGCCAACCTATTCTGTCATTATACATGTATGCAAACTGAAGGCCAAGTGAACCGCTGACAAAATCTTCTCAACCTTTTCAGGAATTCATCACCGATATAACAACAGACAACCCAACACTAGAAGAATTAGGCGTTCAACTAGAAAGGATAGAAGATAGGGCAGTATTTGATTTGAAACCCATGCGTTTGTACAACTATTATGAAGACAAACTAGGTGAATTTGCTGCACCGTCATGGCCGCCAGTTGCATAATGCAGGCTCATAGGTGTAGGATGACTTTGAAAGACTTGTGTGCTATGGTTTTCTTCGGGATATCTTGCTGGTGATAATCAACCGAGTTTTCTTTATCTGGATCGTTTCCTCGGCATTCTCAACAGCAGTGTCATGTTTTGTGGCAACTTGGATACCAAAAGGTTTGTCACATTGTAGATAAGTTCAGTCTCTGATGATGTGACGAGCTGCCTTTCTCAATTTGTCTCTGTGTGAGGTATTGTTTATTGTAAATAAAGTTATTGTATAGATACCAGTACATGGGCTTCTACAGGCTTTTCTTTTTTATTGATACTGGCAGGTTTTTTTTGCAGCAAAATTGGGTTCTACCCGAATTTGTTTCTATTTTCTCATTCAATTTTATGCTGTGGTTTTGTTAGTTCATTGTTCATGAAAAAGCAACTCATTCTGAATCTTTGCAACAAAAAGAGCCAGAATGCTGACACCCATGCTGTCAAACCAGCTCAAGTAGGGGATAGCGGGCCAAGTCATCGGAAGTGCACTGAGTGACTGTGTGTGCATGGAATAAGCGGCAATGTATGGTGATGTGTTACATGTACTTCCCACCACTTGGCCACTGCTATTCTCTACTTGACCCGTTAACCTGCTGTGAGTGCAGGAGTCAAAAAGGTTACAACTGGTCTCCAACCCTTGCCTTGATTCAGGAGTGGGCACTATCTCCTACATAACATGTATTCTTGAGAAAGTTCATCCAATATCTTTGAGATGGCAGCACCTTCATCCAGCAAATACTGGATGCATAATGCTGGTAATGACGAAAGGTTGTTGGTGTACTTGTACATGTATAGGCCTACACTGTTCCCTGAGGTACATGTAGGGCTAGCCAACCCACTCAGCTGTGTGACCAGAACTTGATTTTGGCCTTGCAGGTCAAACGGTCGCACTGACTGCAACAGCTGTCCTCTGCATCTCTGTCTACGCCTTCTGTGTTGCCTTGACTTGGGCTGCCCCAGATCAACAACCAAAGAAAAATGGGAACTTTCATCAACGAAATTCCCAATCTAAATAATCAAAAGGAGGCACCTGTGGTTTCGGGTTTTTTGGGGACGACCCTGTAAAGTATGCACCAGCCAGTACAATAAAAACCATGAAGTCTTAATTTTTTATCAAATCTATAATCTTTTTATCAAATCTATAATCTCAATTTTTCCAACCAAATACGTGTAAAAAAACAAGGAAGATACATGTATTTCCATTATTCATGGAGGAATATCCAACAAATCAATCCACCTACAAACTGCACAAAAAAATATACAATGAGAAAATCGGGTTTGTCAATATTAATGACGAGGCTGAAAATGACATGTTATGATGATGATTTGACCAGAAGGAGATTCAAAATAGCACATCTGTCCGCAGACAGGACTTGTGATATCATTGATACACACAAACAATTTTATATGTATGGCAGTGGACAGGACATTAATACTGAAAGATACACTCTAACGGAACGAAACGGAAGAGTGCATGTCTTGAGCAAGTCTTGGCAACTCCTGTAGACAACTCAGGTCAGCCTTGGAAACTCCTCTGGGAGCAGGGCATGAGACCTGCACATGGGACAGGTCCTCTCCACACTGTAAACCCACTTCTCTATACACTGGAAAAGAAAAAGACAACAACTGATGTTTGGGTTAGGTGTACACGCAGGCTTACATGTATGCATGATTTGGGAATTCTATGCAAATGTAGATGGTTTCAAATCTTGTGTATCGATGGTAGAGTCTCAAATTACTGGCTATCAAAACAGAGGAGCCTGCAAATATGAAAGGAAGTATGCAGACTCACCGTATCATGATAAACATGTCCACAATCAAGCGTCTTCGTGCTTAAGCTCGTAAGGGGATCGTAGCAAATGACGCACATATTATCCATATCATCATCACTCTCCAGAGATTTCCCTGTGGAGCGTCCTATTGGTTTATTGTCAGGATGATTTGGGGTTGGAGCAGAAGTCAGTTTAGCGGTATCCCGTAAAGATCTACCGGTAGACGGATTTTTCCCCAGACTTTGGTAGCTGTTCGACTCATGAAGGGCATTACTGGACGATTTATTCTGGTCGGTATTGCCGTACTTCTGAAACTAGACAAAAAAAAATTCTGTGCCAAATACTGCATCATTAGCTCTATATATGTAGACAACATTGGCTAAATTCAATGTCCGGCAGGAGGAAACCAGAGTGTCCAGGGTTCAACCGGGGATCGAACCCGGAATCTCAGAAGTGACAGGTGCCGATATTTTCACTGTGCCACTCTGGCAGCCCTATTCAATAAACTACATACCTCCTGTGATGCCCTAGACTGTTCCTTGCTGATACGCTGTGCCTCCATGATAATAGTATTCAGTGTGAGTCCTTGAAGGCCTCCATGACGATTTCGAACTTCCTTTATCAAGCCTAGGATATCTTCCCTGAAAAGGATTGACTATCTTCAGAACAGGGAACTTGATATAAAACATACATGCACATGTAAAGCATCACCATGACTTCAGGTACCAATACCGGTATTGTCTGTTACACATTCATGGAATAAAGTTTGCTTTATAAAATTTGCTTTTTCTGCCCTTATACCCATACTTTGTGTCAATGGCAGGTTTAAGCACTTGACTGTGTAACAAATTTACAGTTTGATAACATTGTACATAAATGACTACATACCGACTCTGATCTGGCAGAGAATTTTGTAAATTTGATATGAGTCGTTCAAAATTGTTGACCTTTTTGTGGCCACCGCTGCTTTTTTTCTCCGCTGTCGCAGCATGGTTGTCCCCGCCACGCTTTTTCTTCGTAACCTGCAAGATGACAGAATACATGGTTTCCTCTCTGTTCCATGAAAAATGACACTGATAGCATCAGATGACAGAGGCTGGATTTTTTCCTTGACTCATTGGTACCCCTGGTCCATCACAGCTGCTGTCCCTTTTGCTGTTGGCACAGACCACACCGGGAATCGAACCAGTATCTTATCTTAGCATCAAATCTGATCAGATTCCCTTTGTTCAGAGTAATCCATGCTTTCAGGCTAAGATAGTCAAAGCCAAGATGAGAGAGGAAAGCAGCTTCCCCAACAACACCAAATCACAGACTGCACGTGGAATCAAACCCAGATCGCCTGCGTTAGTGTGCAAGGCATCCAAGTATTTTAGATATTTCCAGAAGCAAAACATCATGGGTGTTTAGAGAGTGCATTAGACATGCACTGAAGCACAGACCTATCCAAATGTGAAGGTGACGACTTGGAAGAGAGCTGAGCTCTTACCTGTTGCCATTCCTCTTTACTGTCATCATCCTTTTCTGGCGACTTCCCCATTGCTGCAATGAACTTGGGCATAAACGGATCACTAACTTGCATAAAATCTGGTGGCGACTTAGATTTCTGTTTGGACGAATCAACTGCAGTGAAGGAGTCCAGAGCACCACTTCTGAGTTCCAAGCTTGGTTCGATTCTTGGCTTTTTGATGACCTCTTCTTCTACTTCATTTGACGCTAGTGTGTCCTCAGCAAGTGCAGTAGCTCCACCCGGTACTTTCGGTTTTGTACCATTTGAGGCTGGCGTGTCCTTGGCAAGTGCAGCAGCTCCGCCCGGAACTTTCGGTCTTGCACCATTTGAGGCTGGCGTATCCTTGGAGATTGCAGCAGCTCCGCCCAGTACTTTTGGTTTTGTACCATTTGAGGCTGGTGTATCCTTGGAGAGCGCAGCAACTCCACCCGGTACTTTTGGTTTTGTACTGTCTGAGGCTGGCGAACTGTTGGAGATTGGAGCAGCTCCGCCTGGTACTTTTGGTTTTGTACTGTCATTCTCCTTTCCATCACTAGAACCTCTGTGTCTTCCCCTACCCTTTGGTTTTTTTGCATCAGTCTTTGAAAGACCAACTATGCAAGCTTCTTTCACAACCTCCGAAACAGAAGGAGCCTTAAATCTCGCCGCCCTGTTCATTTTCCCGAACGTTGGAACGTCGATGATACAATTTGCACATTCGTCATCCCAATCCTCCGTCGATTCAAAAGTGGGAACGAAACTGGAAGCATCTGATCCTGAATATCCACTTCCAAAACCTGCTGCAGCACTCTGTGCAGGTTCCACCTTTCCACTTCCAGATGAGATGGAGTCAGAAGAATCCTGCTTGCGAAACTTCCGCCGTGCACCTGAGAATCCATCGCACTTTCCACCAGGGTCCAAGGCAGACAACTCCATTGGACTTTTGGACGGATCGGTGTCTGATTTCCATCGCGACTTACCCTCGTAGAAAGCACTCTTGAAGGCCGACTTGGAACCTTTCACAAGTGAACTGATTGGAGTCTTCTGATGCTTCTTTGTAGCAGCCAGTTCCTCTCCTGTTGCAACCACGACCGGTATCAATTTTTCAGGAGCACCAGCAGCACCCAGCGGCTGAGAAACACTCTGATCAAAGAGGTCCAACTTATTCTTTTCCTTAGAATTTTCACCCAACACCTCCGAGCTACCTAAAGACTTTGAAACATCAGTGGACGAACTGGTTTGAGAAATTGGTCCTTGGCCATCATTCACACTCTCAGTTTTTAAATCTGTCATCTCACTTGATTCAGAACTCTTTTGTTCATATCCTGCCACATTTTCCTCCCGGCTCTCAGTAGTTTTTAGAACCTCATCTTGCACATCTGACATCACTGAACGAAATGCTGATATTTCGGACACAGGCGCCGGCAAACATGAAGTCTGTTGAACATCCATAATCTGGGGAGTCTGGCTCTGTTGCATAATCTGCGGAGTCTGGCTCTGTTGCATAATCTGCGGAGTCTGGCTCTGTTGCATTCGCATCATAATACCCATTTGGTTAATAACAAACATCTGCAACAATTGTGGATCATTTCCCAACATTGGATACTGTTGAAGTATTTGCATTGTTACCAGCTGCTGAAGGACAATGGGGTTTACAGTTGAGACTGTCGCAGACGGCACGCTAAGAGCGGAGGGCTTTTGAACGGAATCACTTTGGCCAACGTACTTCTCCATTTGAGCTATTTCGTCTTCTGCTAGTGGGTGCTGTAAAGAGAATAAAATATGCTGTGGTGCCCCGCCTTGTGGATGAATTTGAGTAAAACACTCTCCTTGCTGTTCAGAGAGCAGGTTTGTTGTGTTCTGTGACCATTGTACTGGCTCACGAGCTGAACTGGTGGTGCACAGTATCTGGATATGACCTGTGCAGGAAAAGGGAATTCCCCAAGTCTGCCGTAATTTACATGTGCATGTTACTTGAACTCAGGATGTCAGATGAGACATCCTATCAGTGTTCAGTCTTTATGATGTACTACAGGCAGGATGTGGTTACCGGCATCACTCAGAAGCACTTCTTTTCCTTGCATTATCATTTGGAACAGAAAGTACCGGTAGGCCTCATTCTAACATTAACATAAACTTACCGGAAGTGAGTCCAGGCCAGGCGGTCTTGCTCGCTTCAAGTTCTCCACCTCAGTTGAGTTTTCCGTATCGGTTGTGGCACTCTCTGCCAGTCCACTGACTTGCTCGACATCAGCCGAAACAGTCTCTGGCAAAGGCTGTGTCCCATCAACATCATTCTGGTCTGAACTAGGACCATCCAAAGTCAACTGATCCTTTTGGCTTTTCTCGGCAAGATCCTAGAAATATGATGTGAAGATTTTTATATCGCACTTTCCATTTTATTACAGCCTCAAAATACTCCACAAACTTCCCATCTCTCCAGAAACATTTCTGTGCAACTCAAGGGGCAGCCAGTTGAGTGCGTAACTTGGCCCTTTAAGAGAAACCCTTCAAAATATCAAATGTTGCAAAGATGGGCACAGTGCTTGTTTCATCAGCTGTGACCTGGGATAGGCCTACAGTAAATGTGAATTATATGAGGAAAAGGGTTCACCTTGGCCCCAACTAAACTCATTTCACTGAGTGAAACCGAGGCAGGCTTGATGGTCACTTTTATTGGTGGAAGGTCAGAGAGGACGGCGCCATCTCGAAGTCTTCGAAGATTATCGAGGTGGAGATCCTAAAATTTACGAAATACAGTTCAGTCAAACAATACTGGGCAATATTTAAGAAATGTAGAAGACACTGTATCCCCCCCTCCCCCAAGAAAACCTACTACATTGTCAGTTGGATGTAGGAATGAACCCGCAATCTCATTGGTGGCAGGCATGGATGCCTCCACAATGCCACCCTGACAATTCCATCTCTCGGGCTCAGACTCAGAAAACAGTGGGCAGTCGTTTGTGTCAAAGCTGTTGTAAGGGAACTAACGATGATGAGTTGCCAATTGAGAGCCAAATCAAGTGAGCAGGAGGCAACTGTAGTCCCTCCTAAGAAAGTCCACACCACCACCGACGGCCAAATCCTCCATGTCATGCTACACATGAACTTACTAACCTGTATTCTTACTATTTCACCATCAACATCACACATAATTTTCTGGTGTTTTTCATCAATGACACGTTTTTCTTCTTCACTATTTTGAAAGGGATACGAGAAATCGATTTGGCAAGTGATTTAGGAAATATGTGACCACGTCTGTCAAAATCCAGCCAAAGTCGCTGGGGAGTGACATAGGCCTTGATCATACCTGCCCTTTGTTGCACAATCGATAAGGCTTTTTTGCCAATAACAGACCGTCGTTTTTTCATTGTGACCACACTGTGGTGTTAAGCGAATTTGGTGGGGTTTTGCCAGACTAGGTCACGTATTTGACTTCTACANATCAAATTCATCGTCTTGAACCGTGTTCACCATCACTTCACACAAGACTGGTCCGGTTGTCTGGCTAGAAACTTCTGAAATCTTGGTTTTCCGCGTAGCCACGCATGCATCCTTGGTTGCCACACATTCATGGCGATCTGTCTGGCACATGGTATCTTTTTTCCATTTGGACCACTGCTTTTGCTTTTCAATAAAAGGTAAGGGCACTGCAGCCAAAGCCTTAGCTGCTTTGAGACCAGAGGTTACTGCCTCAGATTGAAAAGAATGTTCAGACACAGACTGTTTGCTTGGTTCAGATCTAGGAACATGAACTGGAGCTGGAACAGGAATCTGCCTGCCATGTGTCAGATTGACGACCTGGCCATTTTTGATGGATGATGGGACTTGAACAGGATATAATCCAGGTTGTGTGTTGACCGGCGTCACTGGTCGTCCAACATACCCCAACAGAGTTCCTGATTGCTGGGTAGGCTGAAGTCCATGGACTGAACATGCTGAACCATGTGGCAATGACGTTGCCCGAAGTGGAACAGGCACACATCCAGGTACCGGACATGGTGGAGGGGTGTTATTATTACTGGAAAATTGAGATGTCTGAGGTAGAAGGATTTGAGGAGGTCCATGACGTATCACGGGAGAGGACACGGGTATCGACATTCGGGGTGTCATGGGAACTTGCAAAGGTACATGCGATGGTATTGAATTTGGTACAGTTGGAGGCACTTGTGGTGGCATGGAAAATGACTCCCGCAGTGGAACTGGAGTGGACACAGGTACCAGTGTTTGGGACGGCATGGAAAATGACACTTGCGATGGCACTGCAGGCGGCACAGATACTGGTGTTTGTGACGCCATGGAAAATGACACCTGCGATGGCACTGGCGCTAGAGGCTTCACAAGTACTGGCGTTTGTTGTGGCATGGAAAATGACACCTGCGTTGGCACTGGTGCTGGAACTGGTCGCGACACAGGTACCGGCGTTTGTGACGGCATGGAAAATGACACTTGCAGTGGCACTGGAGGCGGCGCAGGTACTGGTTTCTGTGGCAGCATGGAATATGACACCTCCGTTGGCATTGATGCTGGAACTGGAGGTGGCACAGGTGCTGGCGTTTGTGACGGCATGGAAAATGACACTTGCAGTGGCACTGGAGGTGGCGCAGGTACTGGTTTCTGTGGCGGCATGGAATATGACACCTCCGTTGGCACTGGTGGCGGAACTGGAGGTGGCACAGGAGCTGGTGTTTGTGGCGGCACGGAAAATGACACCTGCGAAGGTGCTGGAGTTTGTGGTGCCATTGAAAACGACTCCTGCGATGGCACAGATATTGGCACTACTGGACTAGACAATGGTGATGACATTGGAACTGATACTTGCGGTGAGACAGGCACTGCCATAGCCGAGTGAGACTGCACAGCCATTGGCACAAATGCAGGGCTGTCAATATTGAGCTTCGTCTCGAGCTTGATGTTTGTAGACCCCGGCACAAAAACTGGAGAGTGAATATTCAATGCAGAGGTTGATACTTCGGGAACATCACCAACATCGACATTGTCGGTACCCTCATTCTTGTTGTCCTTCTCCTCGGTTTCAACCTGTAAGGAGACAAATGTAAGTCAAAAGAGGTGTAGACAAAATAAGTCTACACAGGTATAGACAAATGTCAGTTAACACAAGTGTAGACAAACATCATGAACAGAGGTGAAGACAAATATCAGTTAACACTTGTGTAGACAAATATCAGTGAACACAGCTGTAGACAAATATCAGTAAACACAGTGTACACAAATACAAGTAAACACAGGTGTAAGACGAATATCAGTGAACACAGGAGCAAACAAATATCAGTAAAGACAGGTGTAGACAAATATTGAACACAGGTGTAGACAAATACATGTATTGGTGAACACTGTTGTAGACAAATTTTAGTAGGCCTAAACACTGTTGTAGACAAAGATCAGTAAACAGTGATGTCGACAAATGTAAGTCAATACAAGCGTCGACAAAAACAGCAGTTTATTTTTCAGAAGGATGAAACAATTACCTCACAATTTTAGGAGTCTGAGGGCTCTCTCCACATGCAAATCTTTGACTGTGTCTCTGTGTCAAGAAGCTTATAAATCGATTGGTGCATGTCCAAACCCACACCAGTATCTTACACTGGCTCACCAAAACCAAACAAATAACAAAAATAATATCGCTTTCAGTTGGAATGCAACGAGTCTCAATATGCTTCATGTCATTTCCCCGAGTCTCTCAAGATATGTTCATGGGGAACTCAAGGAGCAGCTTGGTCAGTGCATTCAGACCATTTAGACAAGTTACTCTCTGATTTGTTCATGTTTCTCAGCAAATGTCTCTGTGTATCTGAACTTGATATTTTGATATTGAGTGAAGTTAGAATTTTCTTACACCATCATCCTGTTTGCCAAGTGTGTCACGGGCATCATCTGTGTTCTCTTCAGCATCTTTTCCCTTCAACGAAAAAAATATCAAGATTCCAAGATTTATTATCATTGTTCCATTTGTAGAATGACCTCTAGCTCATTACTTTTATTCTTTCAGCTCAGAAAGTCATTCTTTTTCTAATGTTATTCGGACATTATGTGTCCCTAAACCCGATGTTTTGATATTGTGTGAAGTTAAAATTTCCTTACATCATCATCCTCTTTGCCAAGTACATCATGGTCTTTTCCATGTATATCCTCCTCTTTGCCAGGTATATCCTCCTCTTTGCCAGGTATATCATCCTCCTTGACAGGTATATCATCCTCATTGTCAGGTATATCATCCTCGTTGACAGGTATATCATCATCATTGACAAGTATATCATCCTCGTTGTCAGGTATATCATCCTCGTTGTCAGGTATATCATCCTCTTTGCCAGGTATATCCTCCTCGTTGACAGGTATATCATCCTCGTTGTCAGGTATATCATCCTCTTTGTAAGGTATATCATCCTCTTCGCTATGTACATCATCCTTTTTGCCAAGTATAATATCATCGACTAGACCAATGATTTCTTCATCAACATTTTCCTTTAATGAAAAGAATTGCAGGTTTAGCATTCAGGATTATTGTGTACATCATCTCAGATCTAATTTTACATTGTCCTGCCATCGAAAAATCTTCGTTTTTACAGGGTTTAGGGTGCAACATATTGACATTAGGTGAACATAGTCAGCCAAATTGGGGCCACATGATGGACACATACGTATTGAACTATTCAAATTCAAGCAGATTAATCCCATAAATCCTTACCTCACACTCGGTCTCATCAACATTCATATCATCTTCAAATGCCTCCGACCACTGGACCGCACCAGGGAAACACAAGTCATCCTCAGTTTTCTCCCCCTTGAGTTCAACCTTTATTCCCGACTTTTGTAAATTTCTCAGAAACTTCTGGAACATTCCAGGTTTTTCATCAGCCAAAGGCGTTGTGGGCTCCTCTTCATCTGGCTCTTCTTCACCAACTTTGATTCCCATTTTATCAAGACGGGAAACAAACGCCTCCAGTGAATCATCTCCGCTACCTGACGGTCGTTTTACAGACGAATTCCTGACTGTTTCAATCCACTTCAAAAATTCTTCCGTGTCTTCGTCTGGTTTATTGGCCTCAGCGGCTGAAAAGCAGAACACAGGTACATAACATTGAAATTAACATCCATCACTTGAATCAATACATGTAGTCACATCCTACACTATAAAACAGGACCACTGCCAAATGGTATATAGTATCAAATCCATATCCCCAAGAAAGTTGAGGGTAGCATTCTCTGGGAACATTGAGAATAATCCGAAAATGTGACAAAGATATATAATTTCGAAGAAAAGAAACTGACATGTACATACTTCCAATTTCTTCTTCTTTTTCTTCTTCATCACTGAAGTAAACGTCATTCCCACAGTCACCATATCCACTCTGGTAGCCAGGGAAGGCATTTTCATACCTATAGCGAAGAAAAATAGGAGACTGTTGATTTTGTTCCTCTACAAAAACTCATACAAATCTTAACTACACTGTACAGTCACATCCATAACACTGGCATGTCCCAAATTTTCCATTTAGATGGAATCTCGACATAACTTACACTGGAGCGAATTCGTCATTGTCGTCGACGGAGACTGCACACTCTTGGCTGTCGCTGCGGACAAAAAACTTCGTCCCATAACAGCCGAGATGAGGACACGCCTTTAAAAACTTATGGAGTGTTCCTTCCTTCATGACAAACTCGCGCTCGCCTGTGGTCAGACTTTTGAAGATTTCCATTATCTCAGGTGACTGCATGGAAATAACTCCTCTTCTTCGAATAAATTTGACAATTTTTCTGAAATGAGAATAAATGCCCTGTATTGACATTATGACAGGATTGTTATACAGGGTGGCATGACTAGACATCTCCTCAAAATCCCCTCCACGAGCCAAATATGAACCTAGCTCGAAGTCGAGTGTTGGGCATAGGCCACTCAAACCCTCAGTTGTTCCAGCTCTCAATAAAACATCCAAACTTTCCTCAGAGGTCAAAGGCAAGACTGGTTTACAAGCTATCACTCAGTTCTTCACGATTATTCAAACTTCCCCACCTGTATATTTTGTTTCGTAAACTGTCGATTTTAGCTGTTTCTTTCTGAACTGAAAGCCACTTGTGATGCCCCTGAAACAAAAATAAACTTGAAAATCAGTTAAAATGAAGACACCACACTTTTAATTTTACTCCATTTACACCTTCGCAGAAGTTACCCAGGATGGAAAAGGGCTTCACCTTGTTGGTACATTCACTCCAGATGAAGTTTGAAGTTTCTTAAGTATTGATTCACAAAGCTCATTCTTCCAGAGTTGGGATCAAGTTTGGATTTTCACAAGCAGGCAATATTTGAGGAAGCCTTAGAATAGACAGACAGTGACTGACAAAACTGAGCAATGTGGAAATGAAAATTCAAATTTGGAGTCGACTTGCATTCGCCCTGCCACTTGATCCTTAGTCAAAACTGAACTGCAAGCTATTGACACCCTGTAAAATCAGACTTCTGGTTAGCACTCTTGGCATGCCATGTGAAGGAATTTGTTGATAGCAAAGTTTCAGTGACTAATGGTTCTCTACATATGTATGGCTGGTGCCACACGCAGGCACTTCTGCATCCGAAATTTTACCTCATTATGTCCATATTCAGGGTACTGCTGATGATGCTGAGGTGGAGGTATATAAGATGAATTATAGGGTGACATTTGTCCCGGTGGCGGTGGTTGATGCCATGGTGGTGGTGGTGGTGGTGGGGGCTGCCGCCAAGGTGGTGGTGATAACTGCACGTACGGTCCCCGATTACTGTGTGGTGGCGGCCCATATCCATAGTTGTAGTGTTGGTTCCCTGGGAACATCTTTCAACTTGGAAAAGTCCTTTATAATAACCTGCAGGAAAAACATCATCTCATATCACTTAGCTATAACTGCTGAAAATCGAAGTTACAGGAAACACATCTGAAGGAAGTATGCCTAGGCCTACTGTATGTAGGTGTTGAATACTTTTTATCAAATCCAGGTCTAGTCTGTGCATGGCGGCCACCAGCATATACCCCCCCCCCCCCCGGCTGGCTNCTGGCTGGACCTCTGCTTTGGTTGCTCTTTGACCCCCCCCACTCCTTAATTTTAGGGTACACATGCTTGTTCCTGAATTTGAAAAGGACACCCTTATGGAAGGAACCAAGGGAAATTTTCCACCCCTTTCTGCGGGCTTTTTTCATGCAATTACATGTAGACCCCCTAATTGAAGGAACGAATAGATTTTCATCCCCTTTTTTAGGCCATTCCAGTGTTCTCCACATAGCTTTTTGTAAGGGTGGCCCACCCTACCTTGGCATGTTACCATAGAAGTAAGTAGCCACCCTACCGTTGCAGTCCAATTTTGTAATGGTTGTCTATTACACCCCCTACCTTTAAATTGGTGACCATGCCCTATCTTAATTTGCAAGATAATGGGAAAACCTGGAATTTCAAGGGTACCACCCTACATTAAAGAAATCCTGCAGAGAACACTGCATTCAACATAAATTACTTATTTATCATCACCGCCTGTCCCAACATTCAGCTCCCATGCTGATATATCAAGGTACCGTCTGCTCCAAATTCTTGCCCTCTGCTTCACCTTTGATTTTTGTTATTGTTTATCAAATATCAAACAACCTCCCAACCTGATTTTCCCAGACCTGATAGGCTTTTGATAATTGATATCCATTGCACCACAGATGATCCTATTCCTGGCCAGACTAAACAAACTGGTTTGTGTTGCATGCAATTCATTTCTGTATGAAATTTTCGAGTTCATAACCAAAAAATATCAAATATCAAAGGCCCTCCCGATCAAACATTGTCACACATACAAAATATCAAATGTCAAAGGCCCATGGCATCGGCAATGGCCACGCCCACTGCACTGCCACTGACCACTGCAGGCCCGTAGCAGCCCTCTGATGAGTGGGGGGCCCTGGCAGGGCTGGATCAAGGATTGACAGAAAGGGGGTGTAGCTGGACGGAGGCGGTGAGCACCGAAAAGGAAGTGGGAAGCCCAAACGGGGGGTGTGGGGGTCCTCCCCCAGAAAAATTTGACAATTTAAGTGCTTTAGTCTGTTTAGATGCATTTTCCAGGGATCTGAGAACAAGAATATGGACATACAAAATGGACATTTGGGCCAAAGGTATGTTTTGGCAAAAAAGTCGGGGGGGGGGGGGCCCGGGACACCCCCGGCTCCTACTACGCCGTACGGGCCTGCACTCCTGGCCCCACTTACTTCAGCATGCAGCGACTGACTGAAAGAAAGAATACCTGGCTTTTTTTGGCAAGAGGCTGGCCACACCCAAAGCCCGAACAGGCAGCCACAATCCCAAGTGGCAAGTGTGTACTAGTATTTCTCCTGAACAAGTGCACGGGGATGCTGTGCAAGGTTGTCCGAAAATAGAATTTTAATACTGCATTTGGTATAGCTTAGGCCTATAGGCCTACAGTAGCCTAACCAGTAACAATGTAACATCCAATTATCGGACACAGAAATGGGAGGTTACTTCTAACAGGCCTAAATGCTAATTTTATCGCACAAAATGAATGGTACCTGTTCATTTATCAAGCCTCTTAGAATATCCTGCTGGTAGTAGATGAACTCATAAATAGCTGGTTGTTTGAATGCCGAAACTGTAGTGTAGATAGAGTGTGTCAAATCCAATGAATGACTGATGTCTCACATCGACCATGTCGACACATGGTCACAGTGAGTTATGTGGGTAAATAAAGTAGTCCCTTAGAAAAACCTATTTCATGGATTTTTGTAGCTTTGATGGTGTTAAACAAGAGAAATGTTCTCAATATTCTGTTTTCTAAGGTGGATTTTAAAGTTTTATGAACATTTCAATGCGACCGCATCACTGCCTTATCACTCGAGGCACGCAAAACCGGAATTTAAGGTCTACTTAGGTGCGTCGTGACGTCACTATGACGTGTGGCTGGGCAATTTTGGCTGTTATGATTGCAGCGGGAGGGAGGTCTACAGGCGACCGGGAAATTTGACAGTATACTTTGTCGGGATACTTTGACTGTTTCAGTGGTCATTGAACTGTATAGGAGATACAGAATGACTGACCTTAGAGTTATTTTTACTTTTTTGGCTGAAAAATGCATTTCTGGCCAAAACTTTGTACAGGCACATCTGTTCAAAGTCCCTCATATCCAACAGACAGTTCCCGTTGTTGAATATGACTGTTCTAGAGTGTTCTAGAGTTTCGGATTGTAAAGTTCCAGCCTGAAGAAGACCCCGGTTGGGGTCGAAAATTCGCAAACACTCTGGAAATTGCCTTTTCATTTATCATATATTGTGTGTCAATTTTTGTGCTTTTCTCNGCATGTCTTTGACGATTCCTTATTGCACCTCAATGACTATACTTCTTTATTCCACTCATAAGAAGTTACTCGCCAAAAAAGAGACACAAAATCGTTTGCTGTGTGAATGGAGACAAACGTGCTCTGGTCTTTCCGATCACCAAATGTAAACAACAACAAATACTCCCATTGGTCGAATAGTCTGACCTCTCACCCTCAATCTGCATAACACATTGGGAATTCATTGAATCTTCATTGATCTCGCCGACGATAATCGGAAATTGCCGAGTGTAAAATTTCCGTATGCAAATGAGGTCAGAGGTCCGTTTATGATAAAACCAGAACCTATATTCGAACCCGAGACTGGGCCGTCGATAGATTAATAGACGACAATAGTACTGTTTTCATTGGGTTTTACAACTAAACTGGTTTGGTTTGAGAGGTGATCCACACCAAACAGTCATTCTCCCCCTCTTAGTCATCAATAAAGGCAGAGGTGGCCAAATTTCTAACTTATTAGCAGATTTAGTCGGTGTGTTGGGATTTTACCACCAGCCAGTTTGGGTCAAGTAGGCCAAGTTCTCTTCAGTGACACTATCAGGTGTCATCCCATACGGTGCGGCCTGCCCGACTTTTGTGTTGCATTGTCTCTCATCCACCAGAGCATGTCTTTGACGATTCCTTATTGCACCTCAATGACTATACTTCTTTATTCCACTCATAAGAAGTTACTCGCCAAAAAAGAGACACAAAATCGTTTGCTGTGTGAATGGAGACAAACGTGCTCTGGTCTTTCCGATCACCAAATGTAAACAACAACAAATACTCCCATTGGTCGAATAGTCTGACCTCTCACCCTCAATCTGCATAACACATTGGGAATTCATTGAATCTTCATTGATCTCGCCGACGATAATCGGAAATTGCCGAGTGTAAAATTTCCGTATATGCAAATGAGGTCAGAGGTCCGTTTATGATAAAACCAGAACCTATATTCGAACCCGAGACTGGGCCGTCGATAGATTAATAGACGACAATAGTACTGTTTTCATTGGGTTTTACAACTAAACTGGTTTGGTTTGAGAGGTGATCCACACCAAACAGTCATTCTCCCCCTCTTAGTCATCAATAAAGGCAGAGAGGTGGCCAAATTTCTAACTTATTAGCAGATTTAGTCGGTGTGTTGGGATTTTACCACCAGCCAGTTTGGGTCAAGTAGGCCAAGTTCTCTTCAGTGACACTAGGTGTCATCCCATACGGTGCGGCCTGCCCGACTCCACGTGTTGCATTGTCTCTCATCCACCAGACCAGTGTCTTTGATGATTCCTTATTGCACCTCAATTGAATGACTACATCTGTACTTCTTTATTCCACTTCATGATAAGTTACTCGCCAAAAAAGCGACACAAAATCGTTTGTTGTGTGAATGGAGACAAAAGTGCTCTGTTCGTTATCACCAAATGTAAACAACAACAAATACTCCCATTGGTCGAATAGTCTGACCTCTCACCCTCAATCTGCATAACACATTGGGAATTCATTGAATCTTCGTTGATCTCGCCGGCGATAATTGCCGAGTGTAAAATTTCCGTATGCAAATGAGGTCAGAGGTCCGCTTATGATAAAACCGAAACCTAAATTCGAGCCTGAGACTGGGCCGTCGATAGATGAACAGTCGACAATAGTACTGTTTTCATTGGCTTTTACGATTAAATTGGGGTGTTTGAGAGGTGGTCCACACCCAACAGTCATTTTCCACCTCTTTTAGTCATCAATAAGGCGGACAGATGACCGAATTTCTAATTTATTAGCAGATTTAGTCAGTATGTTGGGATTTTACCACCAGCCAGTTTGCGTCTAGTCAAGTAGGCCAAGTTCTCTTCGGTGACACTAGGTGTCATCCCATACGGCGCGGCCTGCCCCCGACTTCATGTGTTGCGATTGTCTCTCATCCACCAGAGCAGTGTCTTTTGTGATTCCTTTTTGCCCCTCAAAGACTACTTTTTTCCACTTCATAAGAAGTTAATCGCCAAAAAAAGGATGTAAGGCCTCGTTCACACGGGCACGCGGATGGCGTTAGCGTAGAAGGCCTGGGTCCACATGTGCGTTTTACCCTACGTTTTGACGCTTCGCCCATTGATGGAAGCAGAGCGGCGGAAAATAACAAAAGATTTAACGCATCACGCAGCGTAAAACGCACATGTGGACACAAGCCCTAACGCGTGATGCGTTATTAGATTTTATTGACATTTGGAAAAAATATTGATGCGCCCTTCCGTAAATGAACTACGCAGGCAAAAGCGCGTACATGGATGACCGTCTTTAGCCAAGGCTTGACTTCGCCAGTTATAAACTTCCTGCGTCTCACGCCGCGACACATTTATTCAGATATGTAAAAAAATGTGGCGGCAATGACTTTTACGAGTTCGATGATTTTTTTTAAATTCCACGCGCACTTCATTAACTAAGAAATCTGTAGGTCCAGAAAGGACCCACAGAAAAAAACACGGGGGGAGCTAAACCGAACTTTTATTTTTAAAAATGAGTTCACATTTTGGCTTAGGTTCATAATCTAAGGTCTGACGAGTAATAATGATACAGTTCCGTCATAAAAGCTGAAACCAATACTGTGACACTTTCTTGCCTTCCTTCCGCGATTTAGTGTGAATTACTCGCCACAGGGTAAAATGACTAAGACAGATGGGTCCACGTAAAAACTGGAATCAATTTGAATTAGGCTGCTTAGGGATGACACGTCGACATCATTTTCTATATACCCGTGTCAAAATTTCATTCAAGGGGATATAAGTTCGCGATAGGAATGAAGCAAATCATGCTGTCATGTTGTTTGGTTGTATTTCCAGATGAAAACAAATGATGTTACTGATATCTGCCACATATTGGGTGGTTTATGTAGGAAATTATTCATGAGGCGAGTGTCAACGCGAACCGAACAAGATGAAGAAAGATTTTACAAAGAAATGAAAAGTAATGCGTTGCGGGTTATTGAACGATGACATTGGGGGACACATTCAATCTGGCGGTTATAAACGAGCTACGCCGGGCGTGGCAAACCTGATTATGTCTCCCATCAGGGCAAATGTCACAGCGACTAAAAAAATTGCGAACCTGTTATCATGAATATACATGGCGACAGTTTGTCTTCATAAAATGCTTGATTGTCTTAGCGCATTTATCTTTTTATCTGTGGCATCAGTCCTGCTGCTGGATACATTATTCATTAAGCATCTTCAATGTTGTTTTGCACAGGAAATTTCGCTGTAGCATGCGGTTTAGAAACTTTCTGAATGGGGGAGCCAGTGACAGCAGACATCAGCAGAAAGGGTCCGCAGTATCATCGCCAATGGCTCCCGGTCACTGTAAAATGTGTTCCAAAGTGCCCTTGGGTGAGAATGTGCAGCACATTTCGGCGAAATGTGCTACACAGAAAAATCACAATCTTTACAAAAACAACGAATATATCGGGGCCTGGAAATGGGCATCCTGAAGAAATCAGGCTCTAAAGCTAGGCGCACATGTGCGGCAAATCACGATGCGGTATACGGTGTTTTTAAAGTTGACTGACCCAACGCTGTCGATTCGTCATTTATCCGGGTCAGTCGAATTTAAAAACACCCCTGCCGCATCGAGACTTGCCGCACATGTGCGCCTGGCTTTAGCATCGCTCCCTCTTGCTCGTGCGTGCGTGCGAGCTAGGGAGCGATGCTATAAGCTGATAAGAGGACCTGATTTCCTCTGGATGGGAGGTGTGCTATTCGTTTCTTCTTCCTTATTCAAATGTTAAAGGGGCTCGGACACGTCCTGCGCTAAACATATCCGCGTTAAGGGAGACCTCTATTGGCATGTTGTTAAACTACCACTTATCAACCTCGCCCCATCTAGAGTATACAGGGTAGAATTGCAGCTATTCACGTACGCATACATTCTCCAACACTGGGGCGAGAGGCAAAACTACGGCACTGGAGAATAACTCAATCACCGACGGTGGCGCCGGCTGTCGACTAAAAGGGGCATTATCGTGCCCCTTTTAGTTAGCTCCGAACATCTCTGATCTGCTGGCCTCGTCCGTTGGCTACCAAGGCACAAGCACAAATTATGAACTCCCCTCCCAAGCCATGTTGTCTCCTGCGATAAGTCGTAATGGTGGCAATTCGACACATCGATAACCTCGGCTTACAGCAGAAAGTTGTTCCACTGGTGTAATTATCTCTAATGTGTTTCACATCAAAAACGGATGTCCCCATGGCCGAGAGCGTTCGATAACTGTCCCCACCTGAAGCCCCTCTAATGCGACCAATCAAGAACCACGCTGTTAGATACGCCAATTTTAAAAGGCTTATTTTACATGACCAATTTCAAATTAACTGCTCGAAAAGTTGCTCGTTAACTGCATCCCCTCTCGTTACCATGGTGATATGATGTGACTCGGTCTGATTACGTTCTTGTCTGTCCTGTTGGTTAATTAGAGGTCGTCTGTGTTCGTATGGCAGTCAAATTGGTGATCAGTGGTGTTCCATCCCTACACAGGTCACTTTCACGCACTCACCAACACCTACATTATCGCCTAAGTGCAGTGGCGAAAAGAGAGTCGTAAGGCGCCTGTCTACGGGAGATATTTCCCGCGCAAGTTGGCTCTCTATGGGCAACAGCCGTAGAAAACTATGGGCAGTCATTTGTGTCATTGGTCTTGCTAAGTTCTATAGAGGGCCTATAGCGTCCTTTTATATTACTGTAACTGTGCAGTGTACATGTGTAGCTCAGCCATGGTGATGAAAAATCTATGCAACAGTATTTTTGACAAGAATTGTAAAAACTTCTACTAAAATCTCACAATGATTTAATTGGTCACAATACAAACCCGTAAATCCCCTTTATGAGACAGGCTTCCAGTCTTATGTACTTCCCATTACACTTATAATTGGAATTGAACCACTGTTATTGAAATACTTAGTTTTCCATGTCAGTTTTGGTAAAAATGCAGGTGGGAATGTAATGATTGTCCTTAAGATATATGGATATTACCATATTCAACATCCGTAATGGAGTTTTGCGGCCAGGCAGGTGGAAATTGTCAGTTATTTAGAAGATCAGTCAAAGAAAAATGTAATTAAGTCATAAGTGCAGAAAAAGGGATTTTGGATAAAAGTCAGTCGCCAGATTTAAATCTTAGGTCGGCTTTCCATTGGAGCGTTTCTGTGCGCGGAAAGGCTCTGAAGCATTGTTTGTTTCTGCGCCGTGACCAACGAAGCGGAAACAAACAATGCTTTCGAGCGTTTCCGCGCACGGAAACGCTCCAATGGAAAGCCGATCTGACATCCTTCAGAGATTTCTCGAGCGAGTTGGCTCTCAATGGGCAATTAACAATTGCTATGGGTGAGTTGCCCATAGAGAGCCAACTCACGCGAAATTTCCCGTTGATAGGCGCCTTGAGACCTCCGACACGATTGAACGACTGCCCATATTTTTCGGGTGTTACCCATAGAAAGCCATTTACGCGAGAAACTCCCGTGGATATAGGCCCTAAAGACCTCTGACACAATCGAACAACTACCCATATTCTTCGGTAGTTATTACCCATAGAGAGCAAACTCGCAGGATGAACCGTTGAGAGGCGCTTCGCTCGCTCCTCTCCATCACCACGAGGCAGGCAGCAAAAGCAGCGAATGGAATCATTTCGGAACAGAGCACAGTAGAATCAACTGTTTTATTCCATATTCTCCAATCGATGCAAAATAACTCTTTGCTATTGTTTGGCGTAACTGAGTTGTAACTATCAGTGGTCTGCAGACTTGCCCTGACATGATGAAGTATGCGCCATTGTGCGCACCAATGATCCGTTTGTCAATGTCATTAGGATCCAATCAGATTTTGATCTTGTTGCTTTGAGAGTCAGCCGTGAAAGCGTGCATTTACATCCTGTGTGAATCTCATTTTGCCGGCGTTCGGTTCTTCATCACCGGCCGTATGCACTTGACAGGTCGTATAGTTTGAAGAAAGACTAACTTGCTGGTGTCGTTCACCTCAAAATGACGGATATCGGAGAAGTCAACAGTAAATTCTCGCTGTCGGTGACTGATTTGTCTCTTGCAGGTTCCTCTGCAATAAAGCATCGGAAATCAGGACGGTATTGTACTGGTAAAGGCTGGAAAGTTCTGGAGAAAAATTGAAATTGACATTGGATTTAGAGGTAGATGTATTAGAGGTTGTATTGGAGGTAGATAAGGGAGTAAGAAATAAAAGTGGAAAATAAGAAGTGGGAAATTTTGGCATTTTGCGCGAATATTTCAATTTCTCAAATTGGGAGAAAATTTTCTCCCAATTTGAGAAATTGAAAAATTGGCGCAAAATTCCAAAATTTTCCACTTCTTACTTTCCACTTTTATTTCTCACTCCCTTTAGATGTATTTCGCCGAAATATCGGAGAGATGCCATTTTCTGGCAAAGCTCGAAGTTCCCGCAGATAGATTAAAAGATGGGGTCTATACGTATTTGTTTAGGCCCCTTCACCAAAATGTCGAACCCGAACACGGTGGTAATCTCTTGGTGCAATCTCTTGGAAGCTGTGCAGATAAAATTGAAATTGACATGGAGTGGACCCATCGCGAAAGTGTCGAAATTGATCAGGAGGTCTTGCTGTATATGTTTGTTAACTCTTTACGTACGAACTTCCTCGTCTCTTCATCCAGCCCGATGATTGACTGAACGCGTCCTAGAAGGGAGCCTGTACCACATTCAATTACACCACAGTGGGATACCTCGTCGTAAATCACACCTTAACTGGTCATGATGTACCAAAGGAAATGGTGTCACAGTCGGATGGGCTGCATGAATATAGCTCTTCCCACATCAACGTTTATATGGGAAAATGTTAATCGGTCGGGGAAATGAACCTGGCCAAGTCATTTATAAACGTCATTATTTGGATTATTGCTTGTCGGTTTCATGTGGCACTAAACTGAATGTGAATGGCATGAAGATCTATTAGATTTTTGTTTTATGGATAAAGGTGGATTTCCGTGTATAAAAATGACCGGAAAAGGTGTGCGAACGGCTGACCAAGTTGCTGAAGAGGCAAAGAGACAGCCACTGCCTCGGACTTCAACCTTGGGGCAAACTCTTGCACCTGCCCTTGCCCTTGTATCATGATATAAGTTCTGTAATACGGGCCCTAGAGTGGCCCCACCCTACAGATCTCTGCTGCGTGGGCTATCCGAACGAGTCATGATCAAGTCGACAGTCGACAGTCCTCCTCTATTAAATGTTGACCATCGAGGCAAAAACCTTTCTGCTGAAAGGACACCACGTGTCATTAATCAGCAAAAACTCATCAACATTAGTCAATTTTCTGGAGAAACGTTCTATGTGGAAGCGATGTGCTATCTGACATACATCGGAACTCCTCGGAGACGCGCAACAAAAACGCTCGTTGCGGTAGAGTTCGTCGCAATAAAAGCAAGCCTCAACAGGAACTGGTGCAAGAAATTGAAACTCAGACTTCTCTCTGGTTGAAGTAGCGATGCATGAATGCAAATTCTCTTGATCGTTGAGCCGCAATAGTTTATGGGGGCATTTTATGCACTGTGACAGTTAATAAGATGGAGTTACCACACACGCTTGAGTTTTTCGACTGCTCACTGACAGTTGTCTACTGCCAAAGCACCCGAAGAAATTCGCATCAGTACTGCATGTTTCAGAGATGAAAACAGTTGAATGAAATTCGCCCGATGGCAAAAGGTCTGTTTATAGCCGCGGTTTGCGGTGAAAACTGCGGCACCGCTCACCGCAAACGGCGCGGCGGCGCAAACCGCTGTAGTGGAAAGGGCCTGAAGGGCTACCCACTGGGCGAAATGCTGATTTTACTATGGGTTCATTGGCACACGGATTTTGTCCGATTCAGGTCCAATACGAAGGAACCACTGTCAACGGTTTACCTCAGGACGGCTGATTTTTACAGAATACGTTTTTCACAGGTTCGATTTATGTACGACCTGATATGATGTTTCTGAGATGAAAATGGTGTGTTGTTCCTCATTATTTTCTCGCCACATTTTAAAACTCACAAATTAACATCCTAAGTTCGAGCCAGTCTCACCTTTGCTAATCTACTTCTGATTTAGTCAATTACCCCACTCCTATAGGTGGAGTTTGAGTGGCACAATTTAATTCCTAACCAACGTGTCTTGCAATTTCGTCTGAGGTGACACAAAACATCAACCAATTATCGTATAAAGACTGTATTCAGTTCATCATATGCGCGAGTAAGAAATATCTGCAGGCATTTTCGGCAAAAAAATCGGTGCAAACTGCAGGCAACTTTCTGGATTATGCCAATTAGGGGCATTTTTGTGGGGTCGTTTTCATACCCTGGTTTCAAAATCATCGAGAAAATTCAGTTTATTCACTGAGTAGAGTCACGTTTTTTTTTGCGATCCATTTACTTGTGCGGCAAAATAGGACCAAATGGTGTCTTCTGCCTGTGTGTTTACTAGGGACAGCTAGATCCCACCTGAAAAATGGCCTCTATACATCTTTTCTTAGACGTAGAAGCCTGCTGAAACTAGACTGGTTCCCGTCTTTGCCGCTACACTCAGGTGGCGCTCATTCCGCGGGAGTGGAGCGGGAAAGGCGGGAAGCAGTCCACATGCATGTAAAGCGCTGTGAGTAATGCCGTTAGAAAATACGTGGCACTACAGATAATATAAACGGGTAGATTGGTTCCCGATCTCACCGACTGGAGTATGCGGTCGGGGGTGCCCTGTAGACCAAAGCACGTGATCTTCCGAAAAGCAGCCGCACGGCAAATTCTCCGCGGGAATTCCCGGATCGGACAGCTAACGCCGTCTATTTGTCATCTTTTGAAAACTCTCTTGATCGGAACAGTTTTGGAGCGCGGGTAATGTAGTGGGTAGGGGTTTGAAATTGCGGGGGGGGGGGGTTAAGAAGGTAAGCTGAAGAACCAGACGGCTATAAACGATTTATGGACCAAACATAGGGAAAGGGGCGTGGTAAAAAGACCAAAGAGTCGCTTGTTAGGGCTGATTAGTGCAGGAGAAAATTATGATTGGATAGAAGGGAAACGTTGGAAAGTTTATGCATTTGTAAAAGCTTTTAGAGTCTGATTACAAACAAAATTGAAAATGAGATAAAAAGTTATTTTAGCTGATTTCACAATTTGAAAGAAAAAAAGTTAATCCTATAATTGCGTGGAGAAAAAAGACTAATTGAATTCTACGTCTCAAAGGTGATTGATTTCTTATTGGTGATTGGTTTATTACTTTTTAAGTTGGTCAGCTAACGTCAAAGGGGTACCCAAGAGTGCATGCTTTAATGACTTCAAATCTTATAATTGGCCTAACCTGAAGTTCAAGGCTCATGCTTTTGAAGAAACAGAACCACCGTGTAACGTATTCTAGTGTTCCCTATATCTCAGTGTTTCCATACATACAAAAGACACCTAGAGACATTCTTTCCTTTGACACCTGGACTCGAACACGTAACCTCTTCGCCTCGAGTGAACCGATGCACCACTCTACCAATGCACCACCGCGGAGCGTAGATACCGTCCCAATCCAATATCGCACCTACATGTACAGAGAGAATACCCCTATACTCATGAATGTTTGAAAACAAAAACCTGTTTTGTGACGGACTGGTCATGACTCGAATCCAACGTCTTAATTTTCCCGATGGAAACAGAGAGCCTGGGAAAAAAACACGATAGAAAGATACATAAATAATTAAAATACATTAGCAATAGAACTGTGATCAGCATTGTTGTCTTAAATCTTAATCTTCCGTTTCGTGCAAGCGCATAACGATACCTGCCGAACAGTTCAGAAAATGCACAACAAAGGTGACGAAGATAATATAATCTTTGATCGCAAAGTGTTCAGTTTCATTAATTGATCGTTAAATTTCTATTAATTATTCCACAGTTCCAAAGTTTGACAGTTCAAAGGTGTCCC
This sequence comes from Notospermus geniculatus, assembly GCA_002633025.1. Lineage (NCBI taxonomy): Eukaryota > Metazoa > Nemertea > Pilidiophora > Heteronemertea > Lineidae > Notospermus > Notospermus geniculatus. Next base: position 153,721 of record NMRB01001094.1, on the reverse strand, counting down.
GGGTTGAAATATGAAAGATTGGGCCTCGGGAAGTTTGATAGAGATCTTGAGACGTTGCCGCGGTGTATGACTTGTCACGACCTCTCCTGGGCAGAACCCGTGCCTGTTGTTTACCTACTGATGCTTGACGACTTGCCTTTACAAATTTCAGGACAATCTGCCGGCGGTGATCCTGACAATGCAATGTGAATGTTGATGACACCTGGGGAATCCGGCCCTCATATTTCTTTCTTCTGATGTTTCGACATGCATGGCTGAATTTCTCAGCAAAGCCATGCTATAAAAGAGGCAGGCTATTAAGGCGCGATTTCCATTACAGCATTTTCCCGGTCTTGCCGCATGGTGTCAGGTCATTTGATGATGAAGACTCAGTGCCAATGTAAAATCCAAGATGGCTACCTGGCGGCCATATTGGATGTCGATCCTGGAATTAACGTCCCTGTATGCAAATGTATCCTGAGATTCTGGACATTTGACTCTGCTCTGTTGCATCCCTTATGAAAAGATAGGACGGATGAAATGCCTTGAAGTCCTGGTTGAGAAGATAATGCAAACACGATATCTGGTGACAGAGAAACGGATAGAGCATCAGGATTCTGAATCTTGGAGATTTCCTGGCCGGGATACTTTTATCCAGAGTCGTGCATGACAAACTCGCAACCCCCTAGGCACAAAAACCAAGTGGACTCGACAAGAAACTGATATCATCTTGGAGAAATGATCGAAAATGCAAGAATGGCATGACAACTGAGTAGCCCTTGGCGAAAGAATATCATTAAGATAAGATATTTCATAAAGTCTACACCATGCCTCATTGACATGGATGTTTTACCGAATGCTTCGGATATCTCTCTTGGACATCTTCAACAGCTTTGCCTGAAGGTGCTGAAGTTGCAAACTTTGGCACTTGAAACGAAATTACTTATGCATTTCATATGAAATCAAAAATACTTTGCAGGGTTACAAGGACACTGCTGTGGACTCAAAAAGGACAGTGATCCACTGTTGCTGAATTCCTGCATCTGCAGCTGAATTTAGTTTTCTACAGCACACCGACATCTGATGTCACTGCCGAGAAACCCTGATACATTTTATGGTAATTTCTAAGGCGATTTTACCTGAATAAGTCATGTCATTTTGTCACAAATTGACATTAGTAATGCCACAGACCTCTGAACGTATCAAGAAGTGATAGAGCATCCATTGGGACAGTGAAAAGTTCCAAGTCGACTTTGTGTCCGGGAGGGATGCAGAATAGTAATGAACTACAGCCACGGCGAAGGAGTCCGTCTCATCACCTTTGGGCTTAACGATAAAACTTTCAGCAGGCAAGAGATAAGAAAGCGATCGCGAGTTTATAAATTTTGCACGTTAATCACCCAAGTTTTATCGATAATGGACTTGGCATCAATTTCAGTGTGGTGGCCTGTGAATGAGATGGGCAGAGATAGAGGAATTATTCCGTTCTGTCCCTGTGGAGAGTCCCTGATCTGTCCTCGGTGGGCTTCCAACTTGGAGGCTGTCATTACGCTGAGTATCGGTCATTGAGAGTGTCATTTGTCGGCCTTCTTGCCTTCCTACAGGGAGTTCCTAATTATTGCCTTCAAGTAATGCTTGTACTTGTAATTTTCTAAGATGGTTTTCAGGCTACACGTTGGGGATTTGCAGCTCATCGGTGTGGTGATTTGTCTTGATATTTGCTTCAATGGTAGAGGTGTCATGTTCATCTCACTTGGCTATAACCACTGAAAATTCTCCAAAGAAAACTACCATCTCAAGCTTGTTGTTGCTCACTTGGTTGGGGTCTTCTACTTCCCACCTTTGCAAAGGCACAAGAAGAAGCGACAGGGGTGGTTAATCCAATATGGCCTGGGATTCGAGCCCGGGAACTGCCGCTTGCTAAGCGGACGTGATAACCACAGTCAAGGCCCCTCAAGTATGATGCATTGAATATATTTGCAAAGGATTTCTAGCAGCCCTATTTCACAGTCAAATGACACCAAAGCTCGTCAATTTCAACCGTCAGCTCCAAACTGGCAAAAGTGAAAGAGGTCCAAACATCAAAGAGTTCAATCAATTGAGAATTAGAAGAAACTCATAATAATTACTCCCACGGTTTAAAATTCTCTGTTGCTCTTGATCCACAGGTGGTGTAATCAATTTATTTCTAAATTACGGTACATTTGGCTTCGATTGACACGAGTCGCATACTGGGGACTAATTGGACTTCAAACTTTTGACATTTTGCCCTCGAAGACACGTGGATATTTTGTCCACGTATGGTGTCGCGGCAATCAGGGGAAAAGTTGATTAAGAGGCGACAAAGTTGAAAGATTCTTAAGTTTCCTTCAGAATGATGATGTGAGGGTGATTTCATTGGAGAATTAGAGCTGAATTTTAACTCGGCGTCCGGCGTGCGACCACACTTTGACCACCGACTACAGAATGGCAGAGTGGTGACCGACATTACACTCCAGTTCCGAAATTAGATAGTCTCTGATAAACTCTGGCACATTTTGACGCCATCTCGATGTGACTCCATTGACAGACTCGGGCTGAATACAGTGGCGCCACCAAATAGGCTGGTAGTCTATCACGTTCGGCCTGTACTTTGAAGGAGCCTTTTGGTTGTTCGTACTTCTCTTGACCACCGCCGGATCTCCCAATCTCCAATTTTCGTTCATACAGAAATATCAACCAATTTTAAAGGTCGCACATGTCTACCCTATGTTTTTCACACCAGGAAAACACTTAGACAAGAACATAAATAGTTCTCGTCACACTTCAGCTCAATACAAGGTGTCACTGTCAATAATTGTTTATTTGCTCCGTCAGACGTATCTGACGTTGAATAATTGTTCACCGATGCAGCCCAAAGATAAACCTGCTCATGACAAGTTTTACAACAAATTGTTCACCGGAAACTTTCAGCGGTTTTGACGCCAGATCACAGCGATATTCGCAATATGTCACGATTTTTGCACCATAGAGAACGTAATTCCCAGTGGTATCTGCAAAATGTTCCAGGATGGTTAGTTACCAGAGTACCGTGCACCCCCAGGCTGAAGTGGTCCTGAAAGCTGATCACCGATTGGCTAGCAAGGTTGGCGCCAATTCCAGGCAGAGTGACGCCTATTGGCCATCATCTTCGAATCGCGTGAATCAAACTAATGGAGCGCGGGTACACGTCTGGCGGTTCGAAACTGCGGTGGCAGTTAACAGTCCCGTCAAATTAGACTGGTTCCCATCTTTGCCGCTGCACTCCCGCGGCGCTACTCTCCGTTTGTTGTGGCAAAGAGGGAACCAGTCTACGTCAAAACTAAAGCCCTGTATCCACTACAACGGTTTGCGGTGCGGTTTGCGGTGCAGGAGCGATTTTCACAGGCATTGGGATAATTAATACGCCATGTATTGTTAAACCATCGAAGGATTATCCAAAACCCTGTGGAAAATACCCCGGCGCGGCAAACCGCAGCGGTAACCCGGACTAGTGGATACAGGCATTTACTATTCGTACAGGGATAAAACTATCGTATCGGGAGTGCAAATCATACTCAAATTTATTAACAATGAAAAAACTGCTCCACCGTCTACGCCTAGCTCATTTGCGGATCAAATTGATTTGCAATCATGTGACCTTTTGATCAAGCTAATCGAACCAATTCTTCTCGTAATTGGAGAAGTTAATCAAAAATGTGAAAACATTCATTTATTGTTCTCGGGAAAAATCGAACAGTAATGGATGAATATGGATGGAAATTACACTCTGTGAAATTGGCATGTGGGTGCCTTGGACTCTCGTCACTTTCACCTGTGGAAGAAATGTGAATATTGATTTCTCCCACCAGTGTTTCGCCTTCAAGATACAGAACAGCACAAAATTGACACACAAAATGATAATAAGCAAGAAGTCAATCTCCAGAATTCACAAATTTTCGACCCCAACCGGGGTCTTTTTCAAGTGGAACTTTACAATCTGAAACTCTAGAAAAGACTGTGTTTCGCCTTATCAGTGAATTGTGTTCAAAATGGAAGCTGACCAATATTGTGCCAACCTTTGGACATTTTTGGTCATCATGGACCCTTGGATGCCAGTTGGAGGGCTGATGCGAGGGTTTGAGGGTTCAAATTCCCTCAAAGGATGTAGATGTTGATGTAGAGGCAACAAAATAGGGAAGTTTAGAAATCAAACGATAAACATAAACGTTAACGACAACGTTATTTTGATGTACCGAAAATGCAATATAAAATCTGGTTAATGTGTAGTATGAAAATAACGTTGTCGTAAAGTTTACGTTTGTCGTTTGATTTCTAAACCTCCCTATTAATCCGTAGAAGTACGAATTGTCCCTCTAGCAACCGGGCCTGAGACAGGTGGTGATGAGCCTGAATTCTTATGAGAAAAGCACAAGAAGCACTTTTTAAACAGAGTGAAAAAAGGAAATTAAAATTTTGATCGGCCGGATATGCAAACAATGCAATCATCACCCTATTTGCTCAGTTCTCGCGTTTGTGACATTCGTATCATTCTAGGCTCGAACGGACTGACATTCAGTTTGCTACTGAATTCAATCGAATCAAATTAACAGGAATATACAATTATTGGCATGATTCAATTACTTCTTGTGTGGGAGAACTGCATGTCAATTTTTACCGTTCTTCATTTCTAGCAGGTCAGCTTTGCTCCACGTGAGAGTTTTCTTACACGAGTTGGCTCACCGTGTTTCCTGGCGGCTTTCGCTCTGAAACCAATGAAACAAACGACTGCCCATAGTTTACTACAGTTAAATCGCCCATAGAGAGCCAACTTGCTCAAGGAAACTCTCACGTGGAAGAGCGCATTTTAAGGAAACTCGCACGTGGAAGAGCGCCTTTTGAACAATGTTACTTTTTGACCTTGACCGTAATAATGACCTTGACCGCAGAATTCCATACACTATAAGGCCTATTTTCTGATTTCCTCGCCTCTGATTGGTTGACCATGGTAAGAACGCCGATAGCCAATCAGTATGCTCTCACCAACCTCGTTTAGCATACAGATAATTCTATTTCAAGTCCCCTTTAATAAGCAACCCCTAATGACAAATCAATCCGCTCGTTAACATGGCCCCGTTTGATTCACAGAAATTCCCAATTAGGGCGTACGTCGGTAAAAAATGCCCAATTACTGCAAGTTGACTGTACGAATCTGTCACATAATATGTCTGACGATTGTAATTTTCGTCACACGAGCCGCGGTAAACTAAATTAGCTCATTGATTTAAAGAACCAGGACACCCATTTGCCATTCGATAGTGTTCTCTAGGAAGAAAAACTGTTAAAATTTCCCAAATTAAAGCGGAAAATTTCACTAACGAGCCTAGGGTTGTGATCCTATCCCATTAGTGTGTGCGCGATGTTATACCCGAAGGGTCACCACCAAGGTGATTTTACATTTCAAAATCTCCGCTTCGCCATTCTAATGAAGAAATTTTCCGACTGGGTTGAAATTTTAAGACCCAATTATCGGAACATTTGCTAATTAAGCTTTGGTATTGATTACTTATGGCATGACTTGGAGTGCAGGTTCGAAATCTGAGGCGGTGATGGATGTTTCGCTGGGGGATTTAAGGATTTGAGATGCTCATGATGTGATGACACAGGAGCGATGCTCACTTTGATAGACATTCTCCGAAGAATATGGACTTGGCTTGAAGTCAAGTGGACACGCTGCCNCTGTCAAGTCATGGCTTTTGAACCATTGTGTCCTCAACCGCTGTCAAGTCATGGCTTTTGAACCATTGTGTCCTCAACCGCTGTCAAGTCATGGCTTTTGAACCATTGTGTCCTCAACCGCTGTCAAGTCATGGCTTTTGAACCATTGTGTCCTCAACCGCTGTCAAGTCATGGCTTTTGAACCATTGTGTTCTCAACCACTGTCAAGTCATGGCTTTTGAACCATTGTGTTCTCAACCGCTGTCAAGTCATGGCTTTTGAACCATTGTGATCTCAATCTGTGTCAATTGTCGTGGCTTTGAACCATTGTCCTTTCTCAACTGCTGTTAAATATCATGGCTTTTGAACCATTGTGTTCTGAACCGCTGTCAAGTCATGGCTTTGAACCATTGTGTCTTCTCAACTGCTGGTAATAGTCATGGCTTTAAACTCTCAGCTGCTGATATTTGTCATGGCATGCGAGCAGTTGTGTCCAGCCAAGTACAGTCAGAGACAATTGTGCCTTTTCTTGTCAGTCTATTGCGTGAGCCTGTGTGTTTTCTTCTGCTGTAGCTACATACATGTATAAAATGTACTGTTTCAGCTAACAAAATTTTCCTATAGAATCAGGTACGTGTACATCTGAGACTAGGCCTATGTTGAGGCAGAGATGCCAAACCTTAATGGATACTGTTCTCAACTTGATAGTTTAGACATGGTGAGAACTGACGAAAAGGAATTTGATGCAGCTAATTCTTTTATTTGCTGCCGAGGAAGGTAAAGTTCTGTCGGGTGATCACATTTTGGTGATGTCGCTGTGTCCAATTCCCGTACCAAGTTTTGCTAGGCCTTCCATTAGGTAGCTAGGCCTTCCATTAGGTAGGCCTAGTCATGATGACATCGTGAAGTCGTGCAGCAGTGCGTGTCCAATATTATACGAGTCCGTAACATCATCAAAAACGCCACCTGTACCCCATTAACCTTATTCTAGCTTGAATATCATTAGTTTTAGTGAGTGCTTGCATCAACTTCCCGAGTTTAATTGATGCCTTCGAAAAAAGGCCAATTATATTCGTTATCCCATCGCTTCATGGTTTGCGTATAGGTGGGGTCGTGTTTTCATAGCCTCAAGATGGAATCTAGTGTTCTTAATTGGCCTAGATAATGAACATTGATCTAAGCACAGCACTTCCTTGTGTGAGATAAGTCGGGCAGTTCTATCCTGGCAGTCATTCATTGTGGCTGCTTTTGTACTATACACAGGACTTCGTTTCTGAAGGATTTTTTCTCACGGTTTCTGGCTCCTGTTGAAGAAATGTAAGTAAATTTTTTAAGCTGCACTTGCAGGACTTCATCTGTCTAATTTCATACTCTTGTTATATATAAATAGTTTGAGTAAGTCATTGTCGGCTTACTTACTACGTGGGTAAGTTGTAGATTAGAATGCAAAAGGACATACGGGTGTAAAAGGAATGATAGTCCTCAGGAATGCAAGTCCGAGTTAAGTCTGTCATGTAAGGTTGATACTTATTCGGATGGTCATGGAAGCTACATGTATAGCCATACACTAGGCCCTATTCTAATTCGTCCTTGAACAATGACACCGATGTGAACGCGGAGAAAGTCCCCTGGAATCAAAATCCTGGTTGTATTGTCCTGGTGGATTAAGCCTTTGTGAAGGATTATGTCACTAATCCTGACCATAACTGTTGACAATGCATGGCTTTTGTGCTGAGGACTTCCATTCATGGGACTTTCTCCTAGTCTAGCACACCTGACCTGTCTTAGATCCGGCGGGGCCGATTTAATAGACGTTTGCTAAGCTAACCATTGGTTCGACCAGAAATAGAGATAGAGATAGACGTACTAAATTTTCACCAAAAAGCCCTGTTTGGATGGATAGTAAGCGCTATACAGAGCTTGGAAAACGGGGCTTTTTGGTGAAAAATTTAGTTGTACGCCTACTATTTTTGGTGGAACCAATGGTTAGCCTAGCAAACGTCTATCAAATCGGCCCTGGGACTGGTAAGCGCCTTTCCAGGTCACCCTGATGGATGTTCTTCACATCCGTCAAAAAAAGGATTTGAGAGCCACACCCTAAAATGACGTATTGAACTGTACATTTTTTCAGCGTGGTTTAGTGTGTTTCTTTCGTATACCTTCTCTGTCGTTCCTCACTCTTGATCCAATGATTTTGAAAAAGCGTCTAGATTTTCCATACTTATTACCAGGCGGATATCAGCTCTCCTTATCCCGTCCCCGAAGAAATGAAATGGGCAAGGTATCCTGTTTTAATTGATTATTAGCGAACCTAGTGCTTATTTTCTTTGGTCGTATTTCCTTTAGTTAATAATGTTGATCTCTGCCAATAGCTACACTGTGCAATCAGGGCTACTTTAGTCTAAGGGGAAAAGGAAATCATTTCGCAGGGAGAGAGAAGCATTGTCAAGTGGTATGGAGTAGACCATGGGAAAAATCTGGCCATGGTGTTGAAAACGATGTTGGCCTACCTGGGGAAGGTAGCTGACGTCACGTTTAACAGTTGGAGTTGCATTGCAGAAAATCATGACCTTACACCAAAATCGCAGCTGTATTAAAAGGTCACAGGTCTGGCATTGCCGGGTCCCAGCTTCTCCTGTTGGTGATGGTCAGCATTGCTGACCACACAGCAGGCTGTTGATATCTTAATCGAAGTCCTGACAGTACTGGCGCTTTCGATATGATGTTGAGCCAGTGGCAAAGCCGAGGTCTCTGTGACCTTACAATTGCGATTTTGGTGTATTTTCGACAGAAATCATTTATATTCGAGAATAGACCTCCTCTGTTGAAAGCAATGTCGAGTGATTTTGCACAATAAAAAGAACACCTTAGATAGTGAGAACGTCCGTTTTGGAGGGAAACACGTGGGCCCGTATCCCGGGGCCCGTATTTTAGAATGCTCCTCAAAGTACATGTAAAGGAGTTCCTCAAGGCTATTGTTCTCTACAGGAGAACAATAGCCTTGAGGAACTCCTTTACGTTGAGGAGCATTCTAAAATACGGACCGTGGAGTCGTTCCTTCTGCTGACACACCCTGTGCAGTTTTGTAGCTCTCTTCCAGAACAGGTTATTGTTGCACGTGGCATGTTTTTGCATGCAGTAATTGACATCTTTGCCTAAGGCTGGGTGAGATACCCCGCTAGCCACTCATCAAGTTCTCAGCTTGTAAGAGCGCAAGGTGAATATTATCATTCCTCGATAATCGCTATTCGTTGGAAAAGTAAGGCATCTAGACTCCGTGGTTTTGTTCTTCCTGGCCAGAATTTTATCGTTTTGGTAAGAAAGTCGCATTTCTGATAAATTACCATGTTTCTGGTGATAGGGTGAGAATCTGATTGTTCTGGACCGGGTGGTTCCAGACGGCTTTCCACATCCTTTGTTCTTGACCTTATCTCCTGTGGTTATGACCGATAGGCATTCATGGCTCGGACAATTTGTAGTTGGAATTCATTCCACCGCTGAAGAGAGATAGTTCTCCTTCGGACCGCGTTTGCTTGGGAACGAGGAAAACTCCTCAGCCCTGTCTTCCCGCCTTGAAATACTATCATTTACGCCTACGGTACATCGCCTGGGACTGCGCTTGTCACTTCACCGTCTAAAGCCCCCGTCACATATCCGCCGGGCCCCGTACGATTTTCCCCACCAGCAGCTCGCCGTGGATTTTAGAGACAGTACGGGTCCATTACGATTTTCATTTTCTTTTTCATTTTCATGTTCATTTGTAGGCCCTACGGTTTTCATTCCCCGGCAATCTGTCTGTTTTACTCGCCGTACGGGCCCCGGAGTGGATATGTGACGGGGGCTTTACCTACAGTCGCCCAAAGCGTTCATGGGCATTTTACTCCCTTCTAAACTGTGATAGGCCTACATGTATAGGCATAGCAGGCCTTTATAACTCTCTTTTCTCGGAGCCTGGTGCTGGGACCTATCCGTCAGCAGGTGCACGGTTATTAATTTAGGTGAAACTTTGTTGAGGTGAACTGCTTAGAAAATATCTCTTGTAGATTGGCGTTCTCATAAACTATAAGGTGGTAAGTGCCAGGGGCAGATATGATATTCCACTTAATAGCCTAAGATTTGCCTGCACAGGGTGATGTTCTGAAGCTTGTGAGAGTCATTGCATAGGAAACTATTCACTGTAAAGATCTCTGGAACAAAGTTTTAGGGGACTATACCTAAGGCGCTGTACCGGTAGAGCAGGGCCGTAGCTAGCTTTTTTCCGCTGGGGGCATTTTAAGCAGATAGCCCCAGCAAACGTGGTCTTCGCCTTCCGGCGCCGAAGGGGCCAATTTTGGGGGGGGGGGTCTGGGCCCTCCCCCAGAAAAAATTTGAAAATGCCCCCGTCCCCATGCTAGCTACGGGCCTGTAGAGTCGAGTCAGCGCCGTAAATGCAGACCTTGGACAGTATTGTGCCTTATTCAACTCGTAGGCCTAAATACATAATTATTTTTTTCCAAATTGTCGTGGACCATTATTCGTCGCAAACTCGCTAGCCCCGGTGGTACGGCGTTCCGCGTTTTCGGTTTGCTCCACTTGTACCACTGGCTTCAAACGCCCTCATCACTTCTGCTCGGAATGAGCAGAATGAAGAAAAACTGATCTACAGCTAGTTTTTCACCCTAATAAAATCATAATCGTACTGTCAAGTTTAGAAGTGTACCAAAACACCGAATACACCATGATTTTTAAACATTTGTTCATTATTTTGTGTTGCACTTTTTTGCGGCGGATTACACGTATGGCTGTGCTTCGGTTTGGTCGTTCCGGCAGACATAGTTTCTATTTTAGAAGCAACCAAATCGATGGACCAATCCGCTTCGTCGAATGTGATCACATGATTTTGTGAGTGTAAACAAAACCACGTGAAACAAGGAGGCAGTCATCTTAAATGACGTCATTCCTACGCAAAAGAAGTACGGGAAACTGACGTTTGAAGGCAGAGTCAGTAAGGTGAAACCGTCTGACGTTGGAGATTGTATTCGTCGTCTTCACGCATTCTGCCGCTTCCGGGCACATGTCCAGCAGCCGCAGAGACAGGCTGTGACACATGTACCAGTGCTTAGAAGATCTCAACCAGTACGAAGTCACTACTGCATATCTGGAACTAATGGCTTGGTTCTAAGGCTTTTTGTATGTAGTTGACAGTGAACTATTGCACATGTCTCAGCTTGTATTGTTGCATCTATTCTGTCCTTAACAGATTAATTGAGAGTGGATAATCGTAGAAACGCTAATACCACTCTGTTGTAGCGAATTTCCTAAATCTGTCGCACACCTGTTGAAATACCGGTAGTGTGCTGCCAATAAACCAAGGATAGGTCCTAAAACATCATGAGGGCAAACATTGGGGGGCGATTTCACAAAGGGTGTTTAAGACTGAGACGCGTGTAACTTTAAACTAAATGCACACGCACTTCCACCGTGCATTTGACGAAGTTACACGCGTCTAAGTCTTAAACACCCTTTGTGAAATCGACCAAAGAAAGAGAAAGCACAAACATTTGTGAAATTGACCCAGGGTCGTGTTTTCACGGAAGGGTCTGTACTGAGTCGAATAGCAAAATGTCAAATAAATACGCAAGATAATG